>JAJLTN010000072.1:0-10219 GCA_030568215.1 Lipomyces kockii
GGGGGGGGGAAGAGGATTTTCAGAAAACTCACCGCGAACACAAGGTAAACTAGATTTGAGGGGTTCATAGGCAATGCGAGATAGCTGTCTGGCAGTTACGGCATAATGTTTGCTCTTTAGATGTTTATGGCACTGAAGGTTTTATAAATATGGCATAATTAAATGTGTACAGCTCTTGTCAGAGATTTAAGCGTTATACTCATCTCGCAGATATGCAACTAGGAGTTATAAACTACGGGTTTTGACCTTGCCGGGAGGACAGCATCTTCTAGCTACTGAGAATTTCAATTAATATTTGGCAAAACTGCCGGTGTCTAACTTAGCTGTAAAATAATCAAAATAGTGGCGTAAAGCCTACATGACTTGTAATTGTATCTATGCCGTCGGTTTATATGAAATCATGACAGGGTTCAGCGGGGCTTGCCCGCAACTCTACTGGTGCGTTTCGGTCATCGACAACTCACTCAATTGTCGTACCAACACGTATATACGACTTGATTCCGTCCTGTATACAACATTTATTTTTCGACTCTTTCGATTGCAAAGACTTGTATTGTATAGTTATTGTACAGCTTGATATTTACGAAAGTTTGGATTTTACGTTCGGATTACACGGTGAGTCCTTTTGATTGGAGTAGATGTTGACTCTGTCCCAGTTGGACTTGACAGAGCACAAACTTCCACAATACGATCTGATTGCTGGTTGTTGTTCTAATAATTCTAATATGGTCACTTGTTTATGCATGTAGGATCTATTGCATTCTTTTATTACAATACTTCAGTTCGATTGCAAAGCATAGGGTTGAAATAATACACAAAGGAGTATGTCTTCCAAAGCGCTTCTTAATCTCCTTCAAGGCAAGACAGAGCCTGCGACATCATTACCGACGTTCCAGGATCCGGCAGTTTCCATTGCGCGACCAGCTCCGGCCGCGAACCCGGTGAAGGTCACGAGCTTGTTTGTTAAATCGAATGGCACAACAAAAAGCCCAATCGAAGAACAGCCAAAGACTCTGGATGGAGAATTGAGACCATTACTGAAACCGACTGGAAGTGGCAATAGCAGTAGCACTGCACCCTCTCCAGCTAAGCGTGGCATTGTACCTGAGCCTGTATCAGAGCCAGAAGCTACACCTTTGCAATCACAGCAATCATCGGCGTCATCCTCATCTTACAAACTGCTGGACGCAAAGCCCAGATTTACGTATGCTAATCCATTTCATGACCTGGAAGCCAAGTCGCCCCTGCGCAAGTTGCAGCCGCCGACGCCCATCTCGAAATCAGCGACAGACTCGAGTATGAATTTAAAGAATGAGGTCGTGCCGGAGCCGCCACCAGAACCGGCTGCAGCTGAGAATGCTGAAGCGAAGGATGCTGCCCCTTTACCACCTGTCGATCCAGCGATTGCGAGTAGCAGTGTTATCAAGTTTCCGAAGCCGACAACAGTTGATGCAGTAGAGTCACAGCTCGTTGAGAAGATTGTTGAATCACAGACACCGGCTCAGGCCACGGAATCAGAACTAGAAATGGAGGAAGTACCAGCAGGCTTCAAGTTACCGCTGCAAATGCCTTCGATCGTGTCGGTCGGATCGTTGTCGGAATCCGGCTCAATTTCTGTGGACGATTGTGAGGCGATTGCCAACTTCACTCGCGATCGAAATGCTTTTGACAGGAATATTCTGGCCGTCAACGAAGACTTCATTGCGTATCCGGTGGGCAGCGGTATCCGCGTTCTTAGCCAGGAAGATGGTACATATACGGTTTTGGTCGGTCATGAGGACAACAGAATTATCAACGTATTGTTCAGCAACTACCGCTCCTCGTCAGGAACATCAATGCTCGTCTCCACTACCGCGAGTAATGAAGTCATTGTCTGGGAATTGTTGACCAAGAACTTCAAGCAAACACCGCGACAGAACCATTACCGAAAACTGATTCGGATCGAGAAACTACCACCTAATTCTGAGCACGTGCCTAAGTCGAGAGTCCACTGGCCTACTATAGCCGGGTGTGTCGCAGTCGCGGTTTCAAAGAGGATCTATATTTTCCCTCTGAACCCAGAGACTTTTTATGATATTCGCCGGGCGTCACTGCCGGATCGGGTTGGAGAGAATGCGGTCGTGATTGAGTCTGAGACTGGCTCGAAGGATTTTATATTTTCCGTTGACGGTACCACGATTGCGAGTGTGAACAAGGAGGGTACTGCGACGATTTTTGATGTGTCGAAGTTACCCCCTCTTGGACAGGGTTCAGAAAAAGCCACCATTGCTTATCCATTGAAGGCATTTACCCCACGCAAGAGCACACGTTACATGAGCATCAATTTTATCGATTCGCCTGAAGTCGTGAAAGCGAAGAAGCCGCTGAGATTCCTATTATTCGGATTCAACCAGAATCATTCGTTCCACATCTGGGATCTGCAACAGGGTAGGATCGTTGAGGAGTTTCATTTACCGCAAGGTTCAAACGGGTCGGCATTAAACGGCGTCTCCATCAGTTACGGCACTGGTATGGTTGTTGTCTCGGACGTGGAGCGCAACATGTTTGTTTTCCTCCACATTAAGTACCCATCCGGCGGTATCGACGCAGTGGCGGCAAATCAGGCTGAATTCATAAGATCGCTGTTATCTGAGCCGGTTCCAGCCGAGTCTGAGACAATATGCTTTGACTATGTTGTCGGATACTTGTTCTTCCCTGGCCGCTCGATTATCAGTTTCTCATTGCTTGAAATCACGGGCGAGGACGCGTTATTGGATCTCTACATCTGCCATGACCAAGGCGCCACAATTTTCCCTGTTTCAGCCAAGACGATCGCATTTGGATCTTGGTCGAAAGCTAATCCACTTACTTCCGTCTCTACCCGAGCGCTCGACGCCGTCCCCGAGACTGCAACGCCGGTGGTGGCCAACGGGAGTAAGGACGCGTCCGACTTGGTTGCATCGCCGAGTCGGAGTCAGCCAGTTAAGAAGCACAGTATTGTGCCATTTGGTGCTATGAAGGCGAAGATTGCGGGTGCGACAGGCAAAACTCCGTTGCGAGCGGCGACTGCTGCGTTGGCTGTGCCGGGTACTACCAAGCTAAAAGACGAGGAAAATCCTAAGGCGGAAAAGCCACCTAAGGACGAAGAGAAGCCGAGTGAGGCAGTAGCTCTCGAGCCTTTGACTCCCGCTCTAGAGGAGAAAAAAAACAAAAAGCGGGCTGTTGAGGATATATCCGCCGAGTCGATCAGCAAGCCAGTCGAGAAGAAGCAAGAACTCGAGAAGTCTGCCGACGGCGGGAAGAAGCCTGTTAATGAAGAGAAACCGAGTGATGAAGCAGTGACAGTGCATGAGACACCTACGTCACCGGCTGTTGGAATTACAGTGCCTACGTCTGGGTTCAGTTTCCGGCCTGTTACAGCTGCGAAGAAAAAAAGGAAAGAAATTCTTACGCGCGAAAGTGCAAGTGCACTAGGATTACCACCGCCAGCAGCTGATGCTGCGGAAAGTTCTGCGCTGGCACCGACTCCAAAAGAACCGACTCCAAAAGAACCGACTTCAAAAGAACCGACTCCAAAAGAACCGACCGCAAAAGAACCGACTGCCAAAGAGCGCCCTGTATCGCCTGAAAAGGATAAGAAGCCTGAGCAGTCGCCAGCAAAGGGTAGAGGTAAAGGAAAGGAGAAGCAGAAAGCTGCTGTAGCAGATGTGCACAACAGAGCTTCAACAACAGAACCGGCGGCTCTTTCGGTTTCCGAGGAGGCTATCAAAATATTTGCCGAGTCGATTACGAAATCTACGACGGCGGCGGTCGAGAAAGCTATGAATTCCATCGCTACTCCTGACCTGCAGTCACTCCTGTGCTCATCCGACTTTTCCAAATCGATTGCCAGCAATGTGAGTAATGCGGTCAGCTCTGAATTTGCGTCAGCCGTGAAAGATGTCGTCGCAAGTGCCGTTACCGACGCCATGGCCAAACAAGACCAGAAACTGGACGCGATAATTGCAACACTGGAAGAGATCAAGCAACGCGAGAAGAAAATGGATATCCTGTCTGAGGTCGTCAAGGGTTTGTTGTGACATGAAGTCGGGGCAAAGGTACATCAACGTATTGTAATCTGCCATCCATTAATTTCGCGGTATTGACATGTTTGGGATTGTTAATATGAGATAATGTATATAGGCATGTGGTCTTGAGTGATATAGATTAGTGTAACGATATGTTTCTGGTTCGTTATTGTATAATTCGATTTGTATACTTCTTGAAAATGTCTGAAGTAGTATGGTATAAGTATAATGTTAAATTATGGATGTAACAATCAAGTATTATTTGTTGCGACTACACTGTGTGCCGATCGAGTGCGAAGTTCTGTTGTTAGTTCTCGATGTAGAGCCTGTCGTCATCCAACGACGACCGGTTTTTCGGTCGATCGCATGGGTCTCCAATATCTCCAATATCTTTTATACAGGCTGTGATTAGGTCGCTCCCGCGAAAAGACAATAGCCTTTCGTACAGTTGAAATAGACTATTGCCAAAGCGTTCTGTATCAGAGATAAAATAAATTACGTACAACTAAGGTATGACAACTGTAATGTGTAATAGATAGAGTTAATCTCCATCTACCACCGAGAGAGTACACCCGTGCCCAACAACAATGGATTACAGGGTTAGGTTCGGTTTAACCCCGAGGAGAGGAAAGCGGCGATGCAGCGCAATTAGTTGCAGCCACATCAATAAATCCAACACCCAGACCACGACTTCCGGCCGAGTGCGCGGACAGCCAGCATATCCTTGTCTACGACGCGAACTCCAAAAAAGCCACGGATCTGGATCCAATGGCGACGAGGAAACAAGAAAAAGCTGCGTTCGAGCGGAACCAATCGATATTGAAGGCGCTGCTCAAAGAGCCCGGGAACAAGTTCTGTAGTGATTGCAAGAAGAATGCATATCCGCGGTGGGCGAGTTGGAACATTGGTGTGTTTATATGTATTCGGTTAGTAATTTGTCGTGGCATATGAAAATTGTGAGGCTTGAAGGGTGTTAATGGGGTTGCACAGATGTTCGGGAATTCATCGCAGCATGGGGACGCACATAAGTCGAGGTGTGTACATCAGTTGTTACAGATGGTTGAGGCGTGTTGTTAATTATAGGCAGTGAAATCGATTGATCTTGATTCTTGGACGAATGAGCAATTGCAGAACATGGTGCGCTGGGGCAACGCCAAGGCGAATAAGTGCGTTTAATTATAGCGTTGTGTTGGAGTTGATACTAACACACGACAGGTACTGGGAAGCGAAGCTAGAGAAAGGCCATCAACCGTTAGATACGTATGTCCCAGTTGTGTCAGTGTTTGGTATTAAGCAATTGATGTTAACGGTCAGCAGCAAAATGGAGAACTTCATCCGCACGAAATACGAGTTGAAGCGATGGTGCGCGCCAGGCCCGGTGCCTGACCCAGATTCGATATCCGACACCGAACGCGACGATTATGCGCCTGAACGCGCGGCGCATACGAGAACAAGCACAGTTTCGACGACAAAGAAATACGCAAATTCACCGTCCGCGATCTCTTCCGAATCGTACAAAAAGACACCAGAACTGATTGGCTCTGTGACTGAGCGTCCGGCGTCCGCGCCGCCGGCCCGAGCCCATTCAGCAATTAATAACACACAGCACACAGCGAGCGTCAAGGGCAGCTCGACAATTAGACTAAAATCAGAACCGCAGCCGGCGTCAAAACCGTCAGACGACCTGATGAATCTCGGGTTCAGTGCCCCACCGAGCACGACGTCGAACGGCGGTGCAAAGCTGATTCCAGCTGGTGTGTCGCAGACAGCGAATTTAAGACCGGATTTGAAGAGTTCTATTTTGTCGCTTTATTCGCAGCCGCGGCCGCAGCCCAGTTTGCCCCAGGGTTTCAGCGACGGGTTTGCTAGTCCTTCGGCAACTCAACCAGCAGAACTGAAGCAGCCACAGATGACGACAAATAATTCGTTCGATTTGTTCGGAAGTACGAGCGGGAACGATCTTACTAATTCGTTTGGCGATTTGTCGATCTCGGCAACGCCCTCGTCGACTACAACAGCGACAACAACTCCATCGGCGTCCGTGTCTACTCCCGCGGCCGACCCATTCGCAAGCTTGGTAACACCAAACGCATGGTCGACGCCGTCGACCGCAACACTGTCGTCCATGACTCTGCCGACGCCATCATCTTCATTGTTGCCGCGCCCGATTGTGACGCTTGATGCAGACCTCGACAACGAATTCGGCTCGTTCAGTTCCGCGGCATTCGGGCCATCTGCAACATCGACCACCACATCCTCCGCGCCAATCGACGCGTTCGCTTCATTGTCGAGTTATGCGAATCCGTCGTTTTCCAATCCGGTTGATTTGTTTGATGGGTTCGCAAGTACCGGGACGGAAAACACAACTAGGCCTTCTGCTAACTCAAAAAAGAGCGAGGATGATGTTTTTTCTAACGTGTGGGATTAAGGTAATCGCTCCCAGTGCCAATGTTAATTCTTTTGACGGGAGGTTTTGTGTTAATGGTTTAATATAACGTTTGAGCATAGTAATGCCGAAAGCATTAAATCATGCAATGTACAATAAAAATTAGGGCCTGGAACAAGAAGATAACAAATGAAACCATCCTGTAATATCATAGCGACGAAATATGTGACTTCCGATACGGTAGGAATGAATGAGGGTACGAATAACAAAAGGAAACCTAGGAAACTCTAACACACCCAGCTATACAATGACAATGTCGAAATCACGAAGATGCAAATATACAAATAAAAGATTACGAAACTCCAATATATCACAACGCTGACACGGCACAAATAAATAGTGACATAAAATGAAGAAATAGCAAAAATCAGTAGTCTGTATAGCGACCAAGCAAATTAAGCAAAATAATAGGACGACAAACAATACCTGCAAGTCTCTCGTGTGTTCCACTGGAAAACTCGGGGATAATAGTGACACACAACACCGTAATAAACAATAAATACTCAAGAATGAAAAATGCCATAAAATCCCAAGGTAAATTAACTAAATTAAAATGATATGTTTTGAACGAAAAAGGAGGTTAGTATCGACTCAATTACGCGTAAGGCGTCGTCTGCCAGGCCTTTTGCTCGCCGTCTCCTTCGACGCCTCGGGTTCCAAAAAGGATCGAAGGACGTCGGATGGCGTCTTACGCGGATCCATGCCGAGTAAAAACGGTTCCGGGTCGAGACTAACGGAGCCTCCCTCAGGGACACGGCCACGCTCGAAAGGCGACGGGGTGTACTCGAAGATGTCGAACTTGCCGCAAATCTCCTTATACGACTTAAACTGCGTACCGTCGTCATCCACGAACGCGCCACCCGTCCGGCGTACATGCTTGAGTCGCTGGAGCCGATGCACGGGCGACTGGTCATGCACCCACCACATGTTTCCCCACCACGTCTCGAGCGGGAGTTTGGGTCCGTTGAAGTGTAGGACCGCTGGCAAGTTCCCGGATACTCGGTTCCACGCGAGATACTTGTCTGACTGGCGACGGGTGGCGTTTATGTAAAACGCCGCGTCCACAAGTTGTTTGTCTTCAAACTCGTCGATCCGCTCACCGCTGTTGGCGTTACCCCTCGCGCCTGTGGCGGACGAAACGCCCGTGATAGGATCGATGATGTCGGCTTGAGGATCGTCGCCTTCTTCGACTTGGTCTTCGTACAAAAAGAGCACGTCGGCGTGAGAATGCGTCATGGTCTGGAATAAGTACGACTCGTAATCGATTCGAATCGGTAAATCCTGCTCTCCAAAAATGTCGGCCAAAATTACCTGGTCAGAGAAGTGTACTGGAGAGCGTTGCTGAATATCAAATGCGCGCATGTAAATCTCTTTCATAACCTTGGCCGGGCCAATGATGTTTCCAGAATTCAGCCATCGCGGACGAATCATGAACTCGTAACCATCCTTATCAGTTTCATTTCCGTAAATGTCTTTGGGCAACGTGGACTCGGGAATGTTCGTGCATGCCGGCGAGTCTTTCGGATTCGGCCAGCAGATTTTGTCGGCGCCAAAAATGACGTGCTCGGCGTATGGCGGAATGTCGACGCCTTCTTCGACAGGGAAGTCGCTTTCAACGACGTTGTCGCGAGAGGCAGCGGCCACGTCCGCGGCGGTGACAGCAGGATCGATCTTGTCGCCGCCAGCGGCGTTGGAAGAGGAGACGATGATTCCCGTCGAATGAGAGGACTTGGCCCTCTTGTTACCTTCTTTTACCTTCTTTGAGTACGCTGCTAAGTGTGCTCGCCGATCACGTTCCTGCAGCGAGTAGTATCGCGAAATAATCTTCTTGAATGGGAGCTGGAACCAAGTGTCGTACGAGTCTGTGATGATAACGAGATCATCGTCGTGGACCTTGAGCGAGAGGTATTTGTGGATAGCCGCGATCTTCATAAATCGCGCTTCTTCAGCGTCTCTAAAGACGGAGTTGAAGTTGAGCAGTGCCGGAGGCGGATACCCGTTTAGCATGGCGGAGAAGAGAGATTTGCAGACGAGATTGTTCACGGTGGTTGTAGGCAGGATAAAGTGTACTGCCCGCTTGTGGGGCGCCGTCGGAGCGGGAGTCGACAGAATTGTGCCATCTTCTTTAGCTATGGTGCCTCCGAGGCCGTTGAATGCTAGACTGGCGGCGGTTGGAGGCGTTTCGATGACAACGGCGGCTGTTCTTGCGGGTTGCTACGATCTGTTAGCAAAGCCCTCCATCGAATAACCACCAGACAATAGCTGAGGTATAGTGAAAAATTATGGAGTCTCGGAGTCCTGGCGCCAGTTATCGATCCGACGGTGACTGCATGGGCTGTGACAACGCTCGAGCGATTGCCGTCGATCCTGGGTACCTACATGCACATGGGTGCTTCCGGAGCAGAATCGAGACCAGCACGCATATTGTAGACACAGTCGACAGGACTGCAGCCCACAGCGACGAGACATTGCTTTGGCGCGTATGATGAATGTTTCGCCGTCGGCGCCGTTGGTCTCCAGAGACAAATATTGAAGCAATGCGTTAGAAAAAAAACTCACACGTCGACTGGCGAAGAAGGAGACTATGGCGAGGACGATTAGGACCAGAATCAGACCACGCCGCATGGCTGAATTGAAGTGCAGACGCATTCTGGAGGATGTTGGCGGTGACGGAAGCCGGGTGCTGCAGAACGAACTCGATTCGCACGGACCTTCGTGGGCACAGATTTGCCGTTTGAAAGGATTAGTTGAGCCAGAGGAAATGACGCTACAGGAGAGGCAAAACCAGCACGCAATAGAAGTAGGAGAAAGGAGTGAAAGCGGACAGCAGTGGGTGGTTGAGCAAGTCTTGTAAGGAAGCTGTCGCAGCGTCAAGTCGGCGTCGGCCTGTGCGCAGTCGTACAAACATAGTGCTGCAACCTGCGACTCTATGCGACTCTATGCGACTCTATGCGACTCTGCGCGACTCTACGCCTGCGACAATACCTTAAGCACTAAAACCCTGCGTCGGCGGACCCGCCATGCATCAAACATGATGAGTCGCACTTGCGTGGGCGTTTTCGCCTGTCGACCCTTTAGCTCCCCATTATTACCAAGTGCCTACACGGAGGCTGCCGCAAAATGACAGGAAGAAGCGTAACCTGCTACGCCGCTCGCTCAAGTGCGCCTGCTCTCAGCCAATCTGGCACTCGCAGAGCCTTTGCGAACGCAAGAAATGCGAAGTGCCAGCCAAGTGCCAGTGACGTCGGTATTATCTAGGATACATCATCCGATTGCTCTGTTTAGACAGTTTGCGTAGCATTGCACTAAGAAGGTCGCTTATCGTCAGTATGGTGCATCCAGTTTAGTCCCGAAACTGTACCTACCCCCCACAACAAAATTTTATTACGCCAACAAAATCACATACACTCCCTTAAAAACATAAATAGCTTCATTTTTGGCTTCTTCTAAATCGTTTGCACTTATTTTTATTTGAAAGCACTAAGAATTGAGAGAGCCTTACTTCGAAGAAAATTGTGGGTACGAGTGTCCTTAACTATGAGGACGACCAAATTATGAAACATCAGGGTTTTAGGGTTTGCAGGTTAGGGTCTAATTACCTAAAATAGTTAGTCTGTAATAACCTAAAATGGTTAGCCCGCTATTTTCGGGAAGCTAGTTTGCTCGTGACTCGCAACGCGTAGCCTACGCGTTCAAGCACAACCCACATTCGACGTACTTGCACCAA
>JAJLTN010000074.1:0-44554 GCA_030568215.1 Lipomyces kockii
TATACGGCTAACCGGATATTCGTTTATGCCATATAGCGCAGTACGTTGTGCGATTTATGCATTGAAAATTATGAAACAATTTAAAGTTTTTTTCGGGACTAAACTGCAGGCACCATACCACCAGATCTCTGCATTTTGTTCGTAAGTTCAAAATCGGGGGTTTGGTGGCCGTCTAAAACAAGTAAGTGTGCATTCCTGACAGCTAAATTGGATAACCCTAACCTTCTCGTGCTATAGGTGTAAGCCAATTTTGCCATCCCAGGGTAAGGGTATTTTGGGTAAGGGTATATTCCCACGAAGCTCAAAAAGAGCAAACTCATAACTTGCTGGACCAAACTGCTTCCTATTCTTAAATCCGCGCCAACATATGTTACCACTGATTTGGAACTTCTCAAGAGTCGCTGCGTCTTCCATTCGATGCAATGCTGCATCGAGTTTATCGTGGTCGCTAGAGATGCAAAGCCGACTGCTGGCAAATCGACTACTGGGGCAGCCCGAAAAGTTAAGTCCATTATGTCGGGGTATTAAGGTCAGATCTTCTGTCAAGAGGCTGTGTCCAGACTGCTATGTGAGTATTCCATGAACTGTTGATTATCATTGATTGCGACGGTGCAGTAGAGAACTTGCGTTGACAGATTTCAGGTCGTCATTCGCAAAGGTCGGGTGCTAGTCCGATGCAAGAGCAACCCCAAGCATAAGCAACGGCAAGGTTAAATCCATCGTGGTAGTATAAAATTTAATGTCTAAGTGATCTACAATGACATGGATACGGTGGTGAATTTTTGTAAATAGTAACGAGAAAGTCGAAATGAGCCAGTTTAATGTACAGCATTATCATATTTGGCTCCTAATATAGATATGTTTCGTGTCATATTATTGATACCAACGGACGCCAAAGGTTCTCTGTGCATCGTAAATGCACTACATCACATCAGACATTGATATCTGAGGATGTCTGCGTCGGTTTAAAGAGTTAGACTGCAACGCTCTCCTGTCTGCATCAATGCGCAAAATATATTTTCCCGGCACAACAATCATGCCAACGTATCGAAATCCCTCATTCCTTCGTGACTTGAAGCCAATTGGTAGTTTCTCCGTGGCGTCGCCTAGAATAATATTCTGTTCCTATACAGGAGTTAGCCAAGAAGTAACCACGAGAACTGTCAGTGAGAACTCACTCTATCTGTTCCTATAAGAGGGCCATGAAACTGTCGCCCGTCTGTGGTAGTAACGATAAAAGGGACCGATATATATTGACATATGCCCCCTCTCTCGAGTTCAGGGTCTAGTAGAGAATTGGTTGTACTCATACTTAGAATGTCAGAAGAAGGGGCTGTATCTGTCGTCCGCTCCTTCGCATGGCTTCCGGGAAGAGCAAGCCCGATGTCCAATTGCTTGTGGCCAAGGACTTTTGGAGATATCTATAAGGCAGAATGCTGATAGATATCAGTGGCTTGTTGTGCGTATTGGCGATTTATTATGGCTACGGACACAATTATGGTTTTGGACTACGTGGTCGCGCACGTTATTTCTTCGCTACAACCTACATCTACCTTTTTCGCTTTCCACTATATGCAAAACGTGGATTCAGTCAGATCTATTTATATATCAAACTTACTACTAATTTAGGGCTGTTGGCGATACGATATCGGCAACGTTTAGGCAAATCGGCAATCGGCATCTTTGAACTTACCGGTCAATCGTATGGCAGAGGTTAGAAGCTTGTAGGGGCTCGACGGTAAATATCGTCAAACGGCAATAGTCAGACATTAGGAATTCCGATATCGTATCGTCAATATCGGCAAAATGGCAACAGCCGTCTACTATGCAAATGCAAATCACCAACAATTGAGTTTGACTTATTTACAATTGCTACGCTATCGCTGTTACCACACCAAAATACATTTATTTCTTATTTACTTGCCATACATCTAATCCAGCACCACAAATTAATAAGGTCGTGAATGCGTTGTCCGCGATTGTCCCGATACTGACGCACCCTGTGTCTGACACTGGTGTATATGTTTCTTCTATTAGTGACAACTTGCTTTCGCTATCCGGCAGCAATTGCCACACTCGTATTCGTTGATCAACAGCTACGGACAGCACGACGTTGTGCTTCAACTGTGTAAGCGATGTCACTGTCGATGCATGAGCGTCCGCCACTGTATATTCTTTGCTAGGAACAAAGCTGGACTCGGTCATCGTAGACTTCGTAACGGCTATAGAATTGTCATCTCCGCCCGAGACAATGAAGAAACTTCCATCTGCATAGGAATTAGGGGCCTTGACAATCGTGAGCGACTTAACACTAGACTGGTGAACAGCGAGAGACCATTCAGGCTCCGGAAAGTCAAATTCCGTTGCTAGTTCACTCACAGGACTGCACAGAGAAACTTGACATATCTCTGACAGGTCCCATGATACAATATGCCCATCCGAGCTGCCGATTAAAAAGTGGAAACTGTCATTAGTACGATAGCATTCGGCTTTAAAAATGCAACATGTCTTGTATCGTCCAGCAGACAGCAGACGAAAATCTGTACTGGAAGGGTTAAAGAGCCATGCCTTGATGGCCGAGTCAGAGTAAACCGCTACAATAAAGTAACAATGAGCTCCATTACACATAATTTCGTCTACGGCAAAGTCCATGACACGAAGATCAGGTAGATCTGTTGCAATAGGTGCGGAAGCTATGGGATAAAGATAGACATTCTGGCCGCGTATAGTGACTTTCCAGACAATGAATTCCTCTCTTGCAGCACTAGAGAATAGGTATCTGCCATTTGGCGACCATCGCAATTCTTGCAGTCCAGAAACATGCCTTCGCACCACAGCTAGGTTACGCAAGCGCCCATCGGTAAATACTACGCTCATGATATTAGCACTAAGACAACGTAATATAAATTTAACTACCATACCATTGCTGAGTCTGATACAAGTATCTTCAGCACCAGTAGCCACGAGCAGCGCATTACGATCATTGGTCAATGGTGAAACAGAAACTGCTCTTATTTCCCGACCATGAGTTCCTTCATAAGTAATGGAATTAGCAGATAACGCTGTCCTGGCATCGACCTCTTTGACTATACATATCTACAAGATCATCAGGGTTCTCAGCATTCTCAGGGATGCAAATCAGGACTGTACTTACCGAAGAAGCCTTCGTATAGACGAAGGAGAACTTTGTCGGCGAAGAGATCATGAAATGCCAATTTCGGTGCGGACCACCACATATCTCCGACATAATCTCATACTGAAGCGTTTCGTTCCAAACAAAAAAGTAATTATTTCGGAATCCCCAAAACACCAACCCCTCCTCTAGGTAAGCAGCCTACTTTCTTATTAGCCATCGCGGTAGAAGTGATTATAAAAAGAGGAGTTCATACGCCTTCAATACTTCCTTTGGCCAATCTATTCAGATGCAACTTGTCTAAGGTAGCTGGCCCGTTCTCAGATGACAATGCTACATTGCACACGCTATAACTTCCATTTCGCGACGTAACCAGAATATCCATACTGCCATCGTCGGTATAGTTTGCATTAACACTGGTAATGCAATCCTCTGATATTATACGCCGCCAGCAGCCTGACGCAGCTATTGGAACCTGCGAAGCCTCAATACGATACACCGCAAGAGCACCAAACCGCGAGCCAACGACGAGAAGATCCGTATTCGGATGCATGCAAGCCGAAGCGATCGGAAATGTCGGCTGCGCTGCGAGAGCAACTGAATTTTCTAAGGAAATTCCATTGTACTTTTCAGTTAGCGCCATGCTCAAATACTCAGAAAATCCAAAACTAACGTTTTTCAGGGTAATGAATGACCAAGGCGTCTCTCCATTTCCGTATTGAACTAAAATATACAAAAAATCGTCTTTCGACAAAGTAACGAGATCTATGACCTTATTGGAACTTTCGGATGGAGGGTCAATGACGATACACTAGCAGATGTCAGGACGGAAAGAGAAGGTAAAAAAGTAGACAAATAACCTTCGAAGAATCTTCGGTACTAATAACATAAACAAAGCCTTGCCGATCACCAACACAAACGTAAGGCTTATCGTCCCATCCTTTCAGGAGACTATATCCAGCCAAGACTGGATTGTAATAGGTCTTCTTCCATAAATTGTCAACAGTGTCAAACAGTACCACATATCCCATTACTGTTGAGAAAGCATAAGCTGTTGTCCGCGTCGCTGTGTATTGTTTAATACTTCCACACTGAAATCAGTCAGAACAGTCAACGTTACAGAACTAATACAATTCGACAACCAACCTTAATCGCAATAGACCTAGTAATATCTTCAAAATCTATGGTTTTTCTGCGATCTAAACGACATTACAGCGGCAATTAATTATAAAGAAGAATTCAAAATATTAGTCATACAACACATACCGATGAGTGAAGGCTTCGCAGCCATGTTCCATATTCGTATTCGACCGTCTGCTCCACCTGTAGAGACGAAATTCTTATCATCTGTAACTGCAAGGGACCAAATGCTTCTACCACTATGACCTTCCCATATTTGCAAACAATTGAGCTTTCCGTCACGGAAGCTCCACACTCTAGTAGTACTATCTTCTCCCGTAGAAATAATCGTATTATCGTCAAGATACTTCAGTTGCCAGATTCTAGCCGAGTGTCCCCATCCGACCGCAAGACATTCGTTCGTGTGCAGGTCCCAAATCCGAATCGATCTATCGTCAGAGCAGCTGACGAGACGACTACCATCTTTAGAAAATTGTACATTAAAAATAGACCCTTCATGGCCTTTGAGACCGGAAATGACAGCTCCATTTCTAGTGGACCAGACTTCTATTGTTCCGAAAACTGTACCTGCGGCCACACGTACATCATCTGCATTAGAGAATACGGCAGCCGAATAGAGAATACAGTCAACGCCACATGTTGAGATTCTCTCTACTCTTTTGCAGTCGCTACTGATATGCAATAATACGTTATGAGCGGTAAGGACGCACGCATTTCCGTAGTATCCCCATTGGCCTATCATGATCCAGTCTGGTAAGATGTACTCGCAGAACGTGAATCCCTCAAGTAGTTCATCCTTACCGATGAATCCAAACGAATATGCGCCCCAAATCATTATCATCGACGGACCTCAACGAAGTTAGTCAAGCATTCAAATAGACTGTAAATATTCAACTTACCCTCGACAATACCTTGGATTTTGCTGCGCTTGAACAGTTTAACTTCTTTCAAAACCTGAGCTAAGTTCCAATCGTAAATGGACAGGTTCGATCCGCGACCGGCAAGTAAGAGGTTAGAGCTCACAAATGTTAAAGCTGTTACAGGACCATAAAATTGCAGGGCCTGACCAGTCAGTTATATGCTCCTAAACTTGGGGTCGTCGCCATTGCCATCGTACCTTGAAATTAAGAGTCGCTGTCATCGTCGTCAAGGTAGTATCTGCTGGCATTTTATAGCTACTATCACAGTGATTCTCTAACAGTTCTCTCACTCCAGCTGCACAAAAGCCTATACTGACTACATATGCCTCGCGACCATCAAATTTAAGATTCAGGATTCCCGGGCATCGAAATTTGTGAGCCGCATAGAGCCCGGGTAACCCTCACTGACAACGCCTCTTTTGATTAGTATTACTTGCGGACACGCCGCTTGCGACCATGGCAGCCCCAAATATACGCACTCGGTCTCCCATATACTCAACACCGCATTCTGGATCCCAAACTTGTCGACCACCTTTATTATTATTATTAACGGCTGCCCGCGTCAAAGGGTCAGGCACAATTCAACAAACTCCTGTTTTCTTTTCTGGGTTCCGCTACCAGCATCGTTGACGTAAGCAAATCACACACTCTTCATGTTAGATCGGACTCCGATCAGTTGGCGGTCCCAGGGTTCAGTGGGATCCTGAATTTGATTGTGCGCAGCCAGCTATGAAGTTGAGGCTAGATCCAGTCTGCCCCTTTTCTGGTGTATGAATATGTGTGAATAAGGATTGTCAAAACAGAGATCAGATGGTGCATTCTGGTGTGACAGCAAGTTACGTATCTATTTCTTCCGGCTAGCCCAACCTCTATGTAAACCACACCGTGCACAAACTCATCTCGGCTGACCTTATATTACCCCCTTCGTCACATCGCTTAGAGCAAATATCAAACAAGATTACGGGACGTATCTCAGAGAGAAAATTAGGGGTGGATACGATTACGGTACCGTCAACTTTTGAGATTATCGTAAAGTTAACCGCAAAAATGAAGCTCTTATAAAGTTAATCGTATAACGTAATTCACAAGCGAACGGATCACACTCCACCAACATTACCACAATTAACATTTATTACAACACCACCACATTACAAGTCAATAAAAACTACGCGACATTCTCTTCTAAGACCATTACAACCTCTTGACAGGTTCGTGCATTGTGGCCGTCTTCCCGCACTTGCCACAGTGCCGCACCTTCGTACGAGCCCCTTCCGACTGACCGCCATTCTGTCGTGCTTCCGGCTGTACTTGCTCATCCACAGCCTTCTCGCCCAGCAAATCCTGTGCGTCTTGTACGCTGAGCGATCCTCCAAGCTGTAGGCGTGTTTTTTGGCTCTCCGGCGTTTGCTGAGCGCCTCGTTGGCCTTCCGTAGCGACGAGACCTCTGCCTCTAAGAGAGCCATCCGATGCATTATTGCCTTCGTCCCCTTTGCAAATTGGTACACCGCGCCAAGCATTGAGGTTGGGGAGCTATTTTGATGGTTGGAAATGCGAGGCTTGATAAGTTCAGACTGTGCAGTTGCTTCTATTTTGGCGTCTTAGAGACCCAATCTTGTGGAGTGCTAGGTGGCGAGTTCGAGGGTGATGGCGTACGAAGCCTTACATCCAGCCTGGAAAGCACACTCTCTGGATTCAATGGCACAAGGCCAGATCCGGAGAACCCTCCCTGTATATTTGACTCGGTCATAGAGGCAAAGTAAGCCGTACGGAAAGCACAAAGGAAGTCGACCTTGGTCACATGGTTAACGTGCGACCTCACAAGGTCTTCGATCTGGCGATCGTACGCCTTTTTCAGCGGGCTGAAGCACCCAACATCGAGTGGTTGAAGGTAATGGGAGGAGTGTGCAGGCATACAAAGCGTCACAATGTTGTGTTCTTGGCAATAGAGCTCAAACTCGGTCGAGTGGTGACTCTCGTGGCCGTCCAACACTAGTAGACGATGGGAGCCCTTCGTACGAGCTGCAGTATGTTTATCGAAATGTTTGATCCATTCTAGGCCCTTCTCATTTGTCGTCCAGCCATTTTCGGTCGTGGCGATGACCCAGTCGTACGGAAGGTTGGATTCTTGGTACCAGCTGGCCAAGTGGTAGCGGCCCGCGAGGATGATGAACGGCGGGACTGCCCAGCCTTGAGAATTCACACCTTGGATCACCGTCGCCCATTCCCTGTTGCCAGGCTGTGCTAATTTGGCTCTTCCACGGCCTTCCGAGGTAGTAACCACCATAGTGGTAGAGATGGACCCGTCTCGTCGAAGTTATAGATATCATCGTCCGTTATACCATATTTGGCCTTCATATTCCGTACGAGCTCAAACCACTCGCAAATAACCTTCGGATCTTCGCATTTAGCTCGCTGGTAGTCGTATTTGCGAGAAAAACGCGTACGGAGCTCTGGACGGCGCCGTACGAAGTTGGAGGCCCAGTGCTTACCGACGCGTGGCGCGTCGCGCTCGCGAAGCAGTCGGTTAGCCATAACTTCCACACCACATAACCTAGGCGGAAATGATCGCACCACTAGTTCGAGTATATACTCAACAAGAGCCTCCTCTTCTAGTTTTGTTAATTTCTGAGAATTGGGCGTAGTGTCGCGTCGTGCAATTCGGCCGTCGCGTCGATGGCAGAGGGTCGTGTACGACACGTTGTAGATCTTCGCTGCAGCCCTAATACTTAGCTCTTTGTCATTTTTAAGAGATACAAGGGCAAGATTTAATCGTGCTTCGTACGGAAGTAAAGGCATGATTTATTGTGGTGGAGAGTAGTGTTACAAGTAGAGCAGGTGGATGGCGGTGGAGTCTGATCCGTTCGCTTGTGTGATCCGTTCGCTTGTGAATTACGCTAACTGTCGTATAAAATCGTAAGTAATTAGGATAAAGCCGGGTAATTTATGTTAGGCAGGGTAATACATTGAGCGGCCATAATTTTGGCGATCACATAGTTAAGGATCACAGTACCTCAGAAGTTTACGGAAGCACAACTTTACCAATGTTTAAGCATCAGAAAAAAACTAACTGTGATTGATAATAGCCATTCTAATTAACATATAATTTTAATTTTATTTATGATAGCAAGAAAATTGGTGAAGGTATTATGTTAGCGTCTCGGACGGGTACGAATGTCGGGACTAACGTATAGTCACCATAGTTTACAGACGAGATCGCGATTCTACACAGCAGCGCAATGGATTCCAGGAAAGACAAAGCGCCAACTGAGTGTCCAGTTGGTCACAAGACGACGTCGCCATCGAGTGAATTATGTCCGGTTGACCATTCGGCACGATCTATATGGATGAAGTCTGAAAGTGCATCTAGATTGCCCGCGCCGCCAGCGAATCCTTCGACTTCAGAAGAGAGCCTGGGAAAAGAGAGAGATGTTTCATCTATTCCTCGTGCGGAAGCATTTACATATAATGGAGGTGAAGGTGGACATGGCGGTGCTGTGAGTGGGTCATCAAATTGGGTGTATCCTTCAGAAGAGATGTTCTTCAATGCTATGAAACGCAAACACTGGAACCCTCAAGCTCAGGATATGAAAACGGTTGTGCCCATACATAATGCCGTTAATGAACGGGCATGGATGGAAATATTAAAGTGGGAAGCGAGCACTGGAGCAAACAGGTCAGCGCGTTACAAGACAGGAGTTATTGCTATATTCTGCTGACTAATGTAGTTGCGGTGGCCCGAAGTTGGTCTCTTTTAGCGGCGATTCTAGCAAGCTTTCACCTCGAGCTCGGATAAATATGTTGTTTGGGTCAGTTTTATGAGCTGTAAATATAAAGTGACCAAAATGTTTACATTATGTAGATATCAGCGTCCTTTCGATAGACATGATTGGGTAGTTGATAGATGCGGCAAGCGAATCGAGTATGTCATTGACTTCTATACGGGAAAACAGAATCCAGAAAATCCGAGTATCCCAAGCTTTTATCTCGACGTTCGACCAAAGTTGACACCGGAAGGTGCCTGGATGCGGTTTCAAAAGTTTGTTGGTTTGACTTGAGTCAGTGGGACGGCCGTATGTGTTTTGGATCAATACCTCCTATGTCTGCCGAGAACAACTGGCACGTCTTGTATATATACTCCTTGATTATTGGCGTTGGATATATGATATGATTATTTAACTGCTCTGTTATAAGTACATAACTATCTTACATGTCTCAATGAAACCCCGCATCTCTTGTATACATCTGGGTTCAGTCCCATTCCCAGTAAATACTTGTCGAATGTATGAACTATTCTATCAAAAGCTTCCGTTAGGTCGTCAACTAGTATGTCAACCTCATCTAATTCGATTGCATCGGTAGTGCCAATTGGGTTCTTTCCATTCACAAGTTTCTTCTTATTACCGACGTCAGACCAATGTAAAGGTGGCTTCTCTACAAATGACTCCAATAGCGTTATCGTTTGATCGAATTCGCTTAAAATTCGTGGTATATCCCGCTGCACCGTTCCGAATGTGTCTTCAATTATGGAATTAACCACCAGGTCCGCCAGGGCGTTAATAGCGTCAGATACTAGTTCACGATTTGAAACTAGTTTAGAGACTTTGCGTTGGATAGTACACCTAAATGGAGCACCATACGGAGTACATAAAAATGCGATAATATGAGTCCATAGTTCCTCTTTTCCCAGCTTGAGCCACCTCTGCAGACCTTGAAACCAAGCAATCGCGGAGGACGATTGTACTGCGAGGGGATCCTGCAGTCCTTCCAATAGTCTGCGTTCAAGCTTAGAAGTAGGAGACTCATGTAAAGGCGCAGCGCTCAAAAATATATTCTCTCTCCTCATTCTTATTGGCGGTGGTGTAGGACTGGTACGCGGAATAAGCTGAATAGGAACCGGCGCAGCGGATCTAGACTGAGGATTAGACTTTCCAGGCAGATCGCTGTTTATGACAAAACCATTTCGTAGATCCTGTAAAACATGTAAACACTCCGTATTAATCTGTTGCCACGTAGATGGCTTCTCGACATCTTTGTAGATTGAGTCTCGTCTGCGACCGTCATTATACGCTATAAACCGCAGCTCCTGGAAGGCAGTCCTCTATTACAGCTACTTAGCTTCGTTGTAAAAGAACCTAACATTACAACTCATACCCTCGTAAACTGTTTCTTGGTTCCACGCCGCAAGCCGGTAAGCAAAGTACCGTTGGGGTCACTGGACTTTTCGCTAATCCCCTTTCCCCTGTGGAGTGCACCTAAGGTCAGGTAGATCGTGCACATTTCATTTGCCATATTCCACATGAATAAAAGAGTGAACGAAAGCAAAAAGGAATGCAGCGGCGAGAAGGGAAATGAACCGGTCGCAGTAGATTTATGCAAACTGTAAGACATAGGTGAGCAGCGCATCACAGATGCTAAAGTCACAAAAATCCATACGTCGCTAGAAGCCGAGCAAAATATAAAGAGGTACGCCATATATATCCCCTGAACGGTAAATATGCCGGAATGAAAACAATAGACAAAACAACAGATAATGCAAGCGACTTCCGGAATTCAGGATATAAAATTTGTTTCACTCGAAGCATAGGATCGGTCTCAATGTATATGTCAGCTTATGCGTATGAAAAGATAATATGATACAGACCTTTACACTAGGCAGGCTTAGTCGATCCTTGTCTTGCAGGCAGTGGATCGTAGCGTAGATCAGCGCCACGTAAACAGACAACGTATTGATATAGATTCTCTTTTCATTAACTTTCGAAAGCTCAAAATCTCTAGAAGATCGATATTAGCCATATATTTAGCAGTTGTTAGACCGGTCCTACCTACCTCTTAGGAAGAAACATCGTCAAATCCGAAAACTCCGAGCAATATATCTGAGTGATGATATAGGAAGAGAAGAGATATATTATTGACACGCGCACATAGCTCTTACTGAACAGCCGCCGATATATTTCTAATGCGACACTTGGTTGAGTTCGAGTGTCAGCTGTCGAGAACTTAGCAAATTTGGCATCGAAAACAAATGGAGGAATTCGTACTATGAAGTCGAGCTTTCCGAAGCACGTAAAGTGGAAATATGGAAATAAATCCTAACACCCCCAGGACCGGCAAAAACATCATCAATACTACTCAACACGTCAGATTAGCAGCGAAAAACTTCATCCAAAACAAACCTCCATGCCGAGCAAGAGAAACAGGACCACC
The DNA here is from genome assembly GCA_030568215.1 of Lipomyces kockii. Taxonomy (NCBI): domain Eukaryota; kingdom Fungi; phylum Ascomycota; class Lipomycetes; order Lipomycetales; family Lipomycetaceae; genus Lipomyces; species Lipomyces kockii. Next base: position 11,398 of record JAJLTN010000074.1, read on the forward strand.
CATTACCCACAGCATCACGAACGTCATTTTCGACAAATGACCATATCGAAGCTGGAGAATGGCTGAGTAAAAGACATGGTAGTGAGTTGGTTCTGATCTTCCAGCGGCGGTATGTGGAAGAGTGCCTAAAGAAACCATTTCCGTCGTTTCGCGGCCAGACAATGATATCGTGCTAAATCCTTCTATCCAAGTATCCTAAGCTACAGTTCCATATAGACCAAATAATACTATGTTCGTATGTCCTGATTCGACTGATGTATCTTTACGGAGGGTAGGGCATCCCAACGGCAAAGTTTGAAGGTACGTTCAGCTGCATCATCATCTCGCGTTAGCAGTCCGGGTAACCATTGGCATCGCGTCAACAAACGCGACGGCGAGGCACCGCCATAGGAGGGCCGCACACACTCGAGCTAAGTATCCCAATCTCACCTGCTGCAATCTCCATGCTACCTTTCAAGTTTTAATATTGCTATTGATAAACTAGGAAGTATATTCGTTATTTGGCGGAATGCCTTTTCCAGGAGAACAGCATCAGGAGAAGTGTGCAAGCGCGTATGCTTCTCAGCAAGGACGAGATAGTTCTTGGACGGACGCGGAAATTGCAGTATTAAAGGCAAAACTCGATCGTCAACTTGGACCTGAGTATATTTCTTCACGACCGTCACCTGGTGGAGGGACAGCGTACTATCTAGAAGGATGGAAAGCTATCAATTTAGCAAATGAAGTTTTTGGATTCAATGGCTGGTCCAGTGAGATTAAAAGTATCCATGAAGATTATGTAGGAGGCGCATTCTATGCATAATTGAGGTATTTGCTGATTTTACAGGTTGAGGTCAAGGATAATGGTAAAATTGATGTGGGCATTTCGGTGGTGGTACGTGTCACTCTAAAAGATGGCACTTTCCATGAGGTAATCTCCATGGTTTAAATTGGAATTTAGGTGATAATTAACAATTGAAGGATATTGGATTTGGGCACGTCGAAAACGCTAAGAGTAAGTACATGGCTCTTAGTAAGGTATGTGGCTCTACTTGCCTATTTCTAACTCAGAGGGCTAAATGCGGGTCATCAGTGCAAGAAAGAGGCCACAACGGACGCGACGAAACGAGCACTTCGTTGCTTTGGCAATTCTGTTGGTAATTGCCTACATGACAACACGTATCGACGGTACGTCCTGAGAATGTCGATCCCAACGGTAAGCGGTTTGCACTTTTATTGCTGTAGCCAGAGCTTATCAATTAAAGGGTCGGTTTGATGCTACGAACTTGCACAGATCCCCCGAAATAGCCACGATATTGGATCACCAGAAAAGAAAATCAGACGATCATGCGACGGCGGAACAAGCAAACGAAGCATCTGCCCTGCGGAATGAAGTACGGCAAGAGCCAAAGTCAGTCGCCCAACAACGACAAGAACAGGACCAGTTAACCGCAGCGCCTCAAAGTTGTGAGCGAATCGCGTCTGGCACAAGATTTGCTACAGATGCCTCTGCTTTAGAAACCAATGATAGCTACATTTGCCGTGAACTTGACACAATTAGCAGGAAAATCTCTCTAGACGAAATGTCGTTTGGAAGTGATCTGATCGAGGAATATAATGGTAATTGCCTAGTTCGGTTTACTGACATTCACTGACATTTCACGAAGAGTTTGATGAGTATATGATTCAGTCTGATGATCTGGACGATTTTGAGGTAGCTGCGTAAGTTCCATTGTATGGTTTTGAGTCGCCAGCAGTTCTGATCTGACTTCGACTCTCTAGATTAGACGGGGAATTCGTCGTGCGGCCTGCGAACTCAGGTGGACTGAAAAGTCATACACAACAGCAGCCACAATCACATCAGCATCAGTCAAGCAGATTGCAAGACGTCTCTAACAGTAATGGTAACCTCGCAAATTCACTTCGTCTACCGGAAAGGAACAACAGCGCTGTCACTAAAACGCCGGAGAACACAAATACAAACGTGCCATCGAATTCAACCCCTGGCGAACAGCTTGAGAGCACTACCCTGCACGGCACCGCTGCTACTGTATCGCAAGAGGAAGATGACGATAATCCTCCTGGCTACATCCAGGGACAGTCTGCGACGAATCAACTCTCTACTCCGGCTACGGAAAAGTCTGTCAGTTTCTTCAGTGCTAGAGTGGCGGAGGCTGTTCAGAACGACCAGCCATTGGACGATAAGGCCTTTTTCGACGTTAGTTTTCAGAGTCCCTCCATTCGCAAGACTGTGGATCATTCAGTTTCGCGGCCGATAGCTCGGTCGAACCTCACACCGAAAGTGAATTACGACAACCCGAGACTAAATACTAATCGCATGGTTGGAATGCCACCATCATCTGCTGTGAATGGTGGACGACATCTGCTTTCCATGGGTTCAAACTGTTCAAATGGCTTTAAGCGCCCCATGACCATAATAAATGCGACTGAGTAAGTGACTTTATGTTCAATACTCAACGTTGCTAACCACCCTAGGACGCGAAATCTGGAACCCCTGCGCGAGCGTACGGAGAATTTCCTGAATGCCAATGGTAGCAGTACAGATACTTCTCGAGAAGACTCTGCGAAACGACTAAAGGTTTGAATAAATGTCAAAGTTGCCCTTACTCCAGCCCTATGTATTACTATATCACAGATTCTGGCCATGCGGCCAGGATAGATTTGCTTGCGTTATCATTTATTCGATTCGATAAATAGTTTGTACCAATTCGGCTTTAGCAAATACGTCGCTGGTCTAATGACTGTACTTGTTGTAAAATAGACAGGTATTTAATGGCACCGATTTTTCTCTTTCCAGGGCAAGCCAACTCAGGTCTATTTTAATCACGTGAAACACCGCGCGGATGAACATTTACTCGAGATCGAAGCACGAATAATTTCAAATGTCGGACTGATGTAAACACTTTATTGTCCGTACAGAAATACAAATATTTTAATCAGGTAATTTTTGGAATCGACCAGATTCCACAGCTGTGCGCAGTGGATTCTCAACCTTTATAATTCCGTTTGCACGCATTCTGCCACAAGAGTTAGACACACTACTATCAAGCTTCTAGGAGCTACTTGCCTTTCGAATAATACAAAGAGCCTTTCAGCTTCTCTCTCCTTCTCGTCTTCCGTCATATTGGCCAAAGACGGACTTTGGCTTTCATTCTCCACACGCTGGCCAGTTACAGGATTAATATTACCACTGGAAACGTTTGGAGCATTTTCACGTAAAATATCTTCTGGCACTGCGATTTCATGGCTCACTATATAACCAATCGCATATCCAAATCCAATATGATATATAAATTTATGAACTATGGATTGATGTCAACGTTGCTGTTTTGATGCCAATTGATACAGTGCCTACGTACCGTCGTGATCGCTCGCGTCCCACATCAGTTGATATATAACCTCCCGACTCTTCATGAAGGTGGGCTTGCTCGTTATCTGCAGTAGGTCGGAGGCTAGGGAAGATGACTGGCCCAGAGGCCTACTGCGCTCTCTGAAGTAAAAAAATATTAATTCTCTCCTCTCCATATCTCAAGTAACACTTACATTTCGGATGGAAATATCATTGCCTTAAAATACTCTATTACCTCTGCGTTATGTGCCGACGAAAAGATGTTACTGAGTAACAATATAAGAGGCACGATGGAGTCATCTAACCCAGGAATATCAAGTGACTGAGGCTGTACTGCTTTCGCCAGTAGTTCAAAAAACACTTCTGAGAGCTCTGTTGGTGCTTCATCTCGAAAATAGACATCTGAAGTGCATGAAAGTTTTAGGAGGCACGATATTATTGAACACGATACTGAATTCAATATTCGCGGTAGTCGCTTTATAATAGATGACAGTGGCCCAATCACGCTAATAGAAGGTGAGTAGATACAAATAACATGCACAAGCAACATGCATCTCACTCGTCATACGATGGGGTATCATATGAAAATTTGCAAAGAATATTAAACAGCAGCTTGCAAGTCTCCGTAAGAGCAGCTAACGAGCTGTCGCATAAATCACCTTCGGCATGGCGCGTCAAATGCTTGCATCCATTAGCACAATGTGACAGTGGTCGTCATAATAGGACCAACCAGGAAGGTGTATTCATGCAACTCTTTCAAGACATGGGCCTCATAAGTCCTAGGCTCTATGGTCAATAGGAACATTATCCGACCAACCACGAATTCTTCATCCGCTGAGGCTCCCTTTTATGAAATCGAAGTCAATAAGCGTTAATATTTTATTAGCAAACTGAGGATACCTTATACTGGTGGGCCAATGTCGGCACCGTATCAAATTGTTTCCTGAGGTTTGGGGAAAGTAATAACGCATTGGCAATAATCCTTAGTGCTTCCAACCGAATGTCTAAAGGATTTGATGCCAACCCGTAGCATACAAGCAAGTCGAGAGACTAGCAACGTTAAAACATGTCACGATCTGCTAATTGGGTTCAACATATACCTCTTTGCTGAAGGTCACGGCCCCTTCCCTTGGATCGCGTGCTTCGACTTTGAGGCTAGTCAAAGTTGCTAACAGTTCTGAGTTAGAATTAGCGGTCAATTCGTGAATTCGGTGTAGGACTCAGATCGGAGCGTACCGTCATTCGAGAGTTTATGACTGGCTGATGCATTGGTGATGAGACGATCCAGTAGTCTAGATGCCCATTTGTTCGATCCGGTTCTAGAATTGTGCATTATGCCTGGAATCTATTTCACGAACCTGTCAATGAGATGTTCGAAGATCATATGTTGCTAAATAGGAACAAATATTGTTAGGCTTCTGTTAAGCTATCCCGGAGTTGACGAGGTCCCTAGCTTCTTAGGTTTGCGAACCAAATTTAATTGAATTTCAGGGGTTAATGATATTGACCCAACAGATTGGGGCCGTGACAAATCAGAGAATTTAGTGGCCGACTGCCATCAGTTTGATGCCAGCTTAGATCTAATTAGGAGGCCGAGAGTAATGGAGGACGCAGATATTGCAGCAAAGTTAACAGAGCGGTTCAAATCGGCTTTGAAGAAAGAGCGCGAGGAAGATATTTCGCAAACTCAAGCACAATTATTGTCTTTGCCGCCGAAGGCTCTGGCTCGACGCGGGTTAGCAATTTTAAATTTATGTGTTTCTAATATAAGGACTGCTATCGGCGGGTCGATGGTGTTAGAGTTGGAACCGGATACTGCTATATCTAACGAGATTGACAAAGGCGTGGGGATCCGAATAGGCGACATTGTGGTAAGCAAGCTACTTTGTACTGTGCAAGAAACAATTAGTAATGGTTTATATCTAGGCCATTGAAAGGATTCCGTCAGCTACGGAAAAGCGCCTGAAATCTACAATGTCCCCAAGAATCGAAGGGGTCATCTTGCGAGTGTCGCCGAAGCAGATTCAGGTTGCCGTTGACGATAAGTTTGCGAATGCAGCAGTCGCTCTCGACGGCAGGCTATGGATAACCAAATTGGTAAATTCAGTTACATATAAACGGTCTGGCAAAATGTGACTCGAAGTATTGACATATCTAATATTTTTCTAAGTATGAACGAGACCATGGAACATCTCACCAAACTGTCCACTCCGACAAAGCTGCAGAGAATAGTTCTTGGAAGCATAAAACCATCAAAGCCAAAGGCTCCTGAGCACCCTGTGAAGTATTTTGACAATACTTTAAACGACTCCCAAATGGACGCCGTGCAGTTCGCATTGAGTGCCAGTGAAGTGTCTATCATTCATGGACCTCCAGGGGAAAGTATAACTGATAATGACTTACAGAAAACTCGATACTAACCGAAGTAGACGGGAAAGACTTACACAGTTATTGAGATCATAAGACAGCTCGTTGAAAATGGCGGAAGAGTCCTTGTGTGTGGACCTAGTAATATTTCAGTTGGTGTGTTAATTTATATAGGATGGCATTCAATTGGCTAAGTTTGTATTAGATACTATTCTGGAACGACTCGATGGATTAATACCACCAACCAATCTCCTTCGAGTTGGACATCCTGCAAGAATTCTCGCGTCTACGCAACGACACTCGCTGGATATCATTCTCAGGACATCTGATGCTGGACAGATTGTCCGCGATATCCGTGCCGAAATCGACGACTCTTTTGCTAAGATTAAGAAAACCAGGTCGGGAAGAGAGAAGTCGGAAATATATCAGAACATAAGACACTTAAGAAAGGAGTATCGGATGCGAGAGAAAAAGGCTCTCTCACAGGTTTTAAACCAAGGCTTGGTAGTAGTCTGCACACTCCACGGAGCCGGAAGCTCATTCTTATCCGCCGTTGAATTTAATGCGATAATTATTGATGAAGTTTCTCAAAGCTTCGAGCCACAATGTTGGATTCCATTGGTGATGCATCCGGAGGCAGAGAAATTAATTATTGCCGGTGACAATAAGCAGCTTCCACCAACCATCAAGGCTGCCATGAACCAGAAAGTTCTTGGAACCACCTTATTTGACCGACTAGTAGCAGCCCATGGAGAAAAAATAAAAAAATTACTGAACGTTCAGTATAGAATGAATGACACTATTATGCAATATCCTTCACTCTCAATGTACTTTGGAAAGCTTACTGCCCACCATTCTGTCAAAGGGCGCACACTGGCGGATCTAGAATATGTCATGAGATCCGAAGAGACAGAAACGAAGGTACTATTGGTCGATACTCAAGGAGGCGAGTTTCCAGAGAGCATACCAGATGAATCGATTAAAACAGACTTCGATGGCAGCAGCAAATATAACGACCTCGAAGCATGGCTGGTCATAGAGCAAGTTCTAGGACTACTGGATAAAGGAGTGAAGATGAGTGACATCGGCATAATATCTCCGTATAATGCGCAAGTAACCATTATATCTAAGCGACTCGAGGCTTGCGGGGACAAGGGTGTGATTAAGAACAAAACAAACGAGGAAGAGATATTAGAAATTTCGACAGTAGATGGCTTTCAAGGACGGGAGAAGAATGCAATAATCATATCCTTAGTTCGAAGCAATGCGAATGGCGAAATTGGATTTTTAACGGACGATCGACGACTGAATGGTAAGACTCCCTCCAATGTAATAATTCAAACTAACCGCAGATAGTCGCGATGACAAGGCCAATGAGACACCTTTGCGTGATTGGTGACACAGAGACGCTGTCCAGAGGCTCGACATTCTTGAAGGGATGGGTGGATTGGGCCACGAACTATGCTGACATTATGTACCCTGATGTTGGTAAAGTACTGGAACTCGCAATGAGATTGTCATGACAGCAATGCAAAAGCATACATTATTCTATTGTACAATTCAAATTTGTCGTCTTCATCCGGCAAAGTCTGTAAATACATTTATACAATAACCCTATAAAGGAATAAATATCATTCGGGCCCGATTCATCGTCCACCCATCTTCGATGCCTGTGAAGCTGCTTCTATGATTACCAATGTCAATGATATGAATGTTAGAGCAATAATTAACATTAATAGTTACCTTTCCGCGTAGCATCTTCAAGCAAGGCCGTGTCAACCACAGCGCCTGGAAGATGAACATATCTCACCACCGATCCACGGATAAAAACGTTCTTTACTGCGGACTAAAATAAAATCAGTACGTATGTCACACTATGCTTGCGAATTCATACCAAGTGCGGATACTTCACTTCATCGACAACACTGACATCGTCAAGCTTGATATTCAAGAACTGATCTACTGATTTCAACGTGCCCCTTACTGACATATCATTTTTTAGCTACCCATAAATTAGTTTGCCAATCCAGTTAATCGTATTAATGTCGCACCTCTACTATAACCTATTAACGCATCTATTAGCATAATTCCGCTGTTAGTTTATGAAGAAACAATGTCAGTCACCTGCTCATCGATCAAAGTCTTGAAAAACGAAAAGAAGAGCATCGCTACCGTCACAAACAATCAGTCCAGGTAATTCAAATATACCTAGCCTATAAAGTTTAGGATATGCAAACTGCGATCGACTCGTTTTGTTCTGTTGTATATTTGAATGTCGAATGTATTATTATGAGAAGGTGTAGTTATATCTATATCACCAATTTGCAGGAGCACCAATATTGACCCTTACCCACAGCTGGCGAGTAGGGGATCACCCGAGTACCCTAATCCTAATAATCTTGCTGTGATAGCAGAGGAGAAGATATACACAATTTCCACGATATATACTCAGATATATAGTCTCATGCATTCCACAGTTCATATTGTGAATACGCGGGTCCGCCTCGATTGTCTCGCGAGTTAATAAATAAGTCAGCCTGCATGCTGGACGCCGCTGCTGGAACGAAGTTTCAAATTTATGACAGCTCTTTGTGCTGTGGAGCTCTTTTTGATAGCTAAGGGACTTGTACCATTCAGCACCCTTGCTAGTCTGACGTCATTTCAGGGGTCAAGTTGGGGTCAAGCTCACGCTCGATCGTAAAAGACCCAGCCAACAGCGCGGGGTCACACAGCTGGCCAAGACAATCGGTATCTGAGCAATACCTTATCTTGCGCTATATCATTGCCGCAGGCTATCCTCTCTCAAGGAGGTGGTTTATTATTTGAAGGAGGTGGTTTATTATTTTCATCGATATTCTTTTAGAATACTTTGTCAACAATGCCGTTGACAACCACAGTCGTAGGCGCTAACTTAATTGCCTCGTCACTATATGACCTCGGCGTCCGTGTCATCTTCGGCATTGTGGGAATTCCGGTTATCGAGGTAAAGAATTCCGGAAAGTGACCTGAGTACTAATGGTGGCTAATTGGAGCTCTTATAGGTTGCAGATGCCTGTATAGAGAGGGGAATTCGTTTTATAAGCTTCAGAAACGAGCAATCCGCTAGTTACGCGGCTACAGCTTATGGATATCTTACGGGAAAGCCTGGCGTGTGCCTAGTTGTTGGAGGACCCGGGGTACTCCACGCGATTGCCGGCGTGCGTGCATATGCTGTACTGGTGGAATTGATTATTTTAACATAATCATAGATTGGTAATTCAACGAGCAATTGCTTTCCACTTCTGCTGCTAGCCGGTTCTTCTGAATCACATCAAGTGTACAAAGGCGCATTCCAAGAGATCGACCAAGTTTCAATGTTGACTCCTTTCACCAAATTTGCGGGTCGACCTCCATCCTTGAATCTTTTGCCGTCGACTATTGAGAAAGCTTACAGACTTGCATATTATGGAAGACCAGGTGCTACATATATTGACTTGCCGGCAGACTACATCCAAGGCAATGTCGATCGAACGGAGACGCAACCACTCTACCCAGCATCTGCCGCGCCTAAGGTTATGGCTGACGGTTCAAGAGTAAAGAAGGCTGCTCAACTAATAAGAAACGCTAAGCTACCTCTAGTTATCATAGGAAAGGGCGCAGCGTATGGCCAAGCTGAGGACGCCGTTCGTAAATTCATTGACGAGAAGTCGATACCTTTCTTACCCACACCTATGGGAAAGGGTGTTGTTCCAGATTCATCACCATTGAACTTTGCCGCCGCCAGAAGTGCGATCTTGCGTACATCTGATGTGATTCTGCTTCTCGGTGGTCGATTGAATTGGATCTTGCACTATGGAGAGCCTCCTAAATTCAGGGAAGGTGTCAAGATTATTCAGGTCGATATCGCTAGCGAGGAAATCGGAAATAATAATAGCGGCAACGCTGAGTATGGACTTGTAGGCGATATCGAGCTGGTAGTGAGACAGCTCTCTGCAGAACTCCAGGACTATAAGTTTTCCAGTGTTCCGAAAGCTCTCATAGCTTCAAGAGAAGAAAACTTCGCCGCTAGCGAGAAGAAGGCCAAGAATGCTATTTTACCGTTGACATACCAACACTGCTACAAAATCATTAAGGATGCTATTCGCGCAACAGATACTAGAGCCATCTTTGTGTCTGAGGGTGCGAATGCTATGGACATTGCTCGAAGTGCATTTGATGTTGAAGAACCACGCCAACGTTTGGATGCTGGAACCAATGCGACTATGGGAGTAGGTATCGGATATGCTATTGCTGGTACGTACATTTGCATCCAATTCTCGCTCGTATACTAATTCGCCTTAACAGCTGCCGCGGCTTGCCCTGAACATTTACCTGTATGTATCGAGGGTGATTCCGCATTCGGCTTCTCAGCGATGGAACTCGAAACAGCGACACGATCCGGCCTTCCGATGGCTATTTTTGTTATGAACAACAATGGCGTATATCACGGGGTTGAGCCGACGGCATACAGTGCCAATTCAGCAAAACCTCTTCCTAGTACGGCACTGGGTTTCGAGACTAGATACGATTTGATAGCAGAGGTATGGCAACTTCAAACCAGAATGACCGTCAGCGACTGACGAACAATAAATAGGCTGTTGGTGGTAAAGGATTAATTGCCAGGACTCCCGAAGAATTGAAAGAGGCTGCTACTACGGCACTCACCAATGGAGCTGTAACGGTGGTGAACGTCATTATCGATCCGGGCGCGAAGACAAAGCTGGTAAGTTTGGATTTTCGTGTTCAGACCATGAGCCCTGCTGACGCCAATGTCAGGAATTCGGATGGCTGGCAAGCACTAAGAAGAAACCAGCATCGAAGTTATGATCACCACAAAATTTAATTCCAATGTCAATTTATCATCCTTGTATACATGCAATAAACGAAATAGCTTAGTAACTAAATTAAACGAAATAACTCCGTGAAGTCTAAAACACCAATCCTGACAAATCAAACCGACTATTACCACGTATTAAATGCTGATCATACTAAAACCTCACCCTAGATATCATCCTTATCGCTATCCTGTGATCCCACCGTGTCTAGAAACTCATTGATATTAGCCGTTAAATTATCGAGCCTGTCTTCGAAGTAGTCCATCCAATCATCCGCCTTGTGATCATTATCCTGGTCAATGTGATGCTTTGTTGTCTGCTTACCATCGTCGCCATCATGTTCATCATCATGTTCATCATCATGCTCATCAACATGGTCATCATCATGGTCATCATCGTGGTCACTGTGATCTTTTGGGTGCTGCTTATCATGATCGCCATCATCCTCAGCATCGTCGTTTTCACCGTGATCCTCTTTACCTACGTCCGCCGAATCAGAATCGGAAGTAGGCCGCAGCACAGGAAATGGACTAGGATCCATCCATCCATCAGGCAAAGTATTCAGCTGTCCATTTAATGTTCCATTATTCGGCGCAGCAGTGATATTCAGCGACCGGCAGATAACGTCGTACAGCTCAACGTTGTAAAAAGGTTCAATCTTGGAGCCAGAAGGAAAATTAGGTCCAGTAGCCAGGAACAAAGCCCGCATGAGAGGATGGGTATTGTTGAAGCCATGAAGACCCTTTGGATGGAAATCGTGGTTGGAATCTTCAAATTGCTGTTTGGTCGTAATAGCCCACCCAGCTTCGGGAACAATCCAAACTGGAGCAATTCTATTCTGATACTGTCCACCGCCTGGACCGCCAAAGTGCCACTCCTCTGGCATATCATCCTTCATATAGACCTGCCAATGATCGAGCGATTCGATTTCACTGTCATCTTGTGACTTTATAGCCGCTCTAGAAGATATGATCTCTGCATATAATTGCTCTGAAGTGTTATATTCGTAAGGTCGCATTCCGAACAATGGCCATCCATCTGTATGCTCGACGCTTTCAGGATCGATGAGGTCGTCAAGGAAAATGAGTCTGTCATTAGAAGTTGACGCCATACCGTGATCGGAGACAATAACGACGTTCGCGACTGACGAGATATTTCTGTCACCTATACCACTCAGAATCGCACCAACCATGTCATCAACTTGTTTCAATCCGTCATTAATCTCGGGACCCAATGTTCCGTACTTATGGCCTAAGGTGTCGATAGTGGGAACATAACAAAATATAAGCTCGGGTCGGCTATCAATATCCTGGTCCAGCCAGCCGAGAACTCTCCGAACTTTGCGATCTAAAGTCTCTGTCTGGTTGAACTTGTCTACGACAAGAGGCTCCTCATCACCCCATGGAGCTTCACTCCCTGGCCACATGTGAATAGCGGTTTTAACGCCATTCTTTGTTGCAGTAACCCATAAAGGCTCACCCTTCCACCATTTCCGGTCGAGAGAACTTGGCTTGTGATAATCAAATTCCTCCTGTAAATCGGGATCCCAAAAGGAATTGCTGACGATACCGTGACTGGAAGGATACAAACCGGTAACCATGGTGTAGTGATTTGGGAAGGTGACTGAAGGAAATGATGGGTACATAAACGGCGCACTGTATTCGGCTGTAGATAGTGTCCACATTTTTGGCGTGAGCTCCGGAGAGAGGTAATCCGGTCGGAAGCCGTCCAGAGAGATGTATACGGTCGTCGGGTAGAAATCGTGAGTGCCGTTCGACAGGAGTGACTTGGACAAGGAGGACGCTAAAGAAGCTGAAGAATCTGAGGCGGACGAGGTGGAAGATGATGACGATGGTCTTAAAAGTCCTAATTTATTTTTTATAACCGCCACATATATTGCAGCGCCAAATATAGCCAGAACGACGACCAATAATGAGAAAAACAAGCAAGACTTCATACAAGCCATTCGACGTTGCTGCCGTGACATCAGAAATTAGAGGAATTTCCAATACTAAGAAGGGAAATGTATATTACCTTCGTTTTAAGATGTTTTAAATGCGACTCAGCATCAATTTCAATGGACTCTTCACTATCGGTATCGGCGACGTCGTCATTATTGAGTTTCTTGTACTCCGGCAAATCACCAAACCCAACAGTTTTGGATTTGTTCTTCTTGAATGCAATTCTCTTTGCTGTAGCATCTGTAATCAGTCTCTCGGTATAATCATGTTGCAACAGGACTTCCTTGTCGTATGGTTTCGCGTCATAGTCTCCGGTAATGTCTTCCTCCCTTTCCAGCTCGATACTTTCGAGCGAATGTCGCGGCTGCTCCATTCTTATCAAAATATTTCAATAGTTCTTAAGTATTGTGTGAGGAATTCGCTTTAATAAAGTTCCAAGAGCCACATTCTGCTAGAAAAGAGCGCGTATGTATCCTTTGGAGAAAACCAAGTTCCTCGGAGCTGTCGAGGGGTGCAACGCCGTCGGTCGTCTGCACGTTCAGGGTGCCGCGACCTTGGGCTATAGGTGCGACCTTGGGGTGCCGCAAAGACGACACGAGCCGGGTAATAGTGGCAAATCGAACAGTTGCTCGATAATTGTCACCAAGTCGAACTAATTTTTATAAGGGTTTGGTGTATTCAAATCGCGGGGTAGGGAATTTCAGGGGCCAAAAATGTGTAATTACACCGATTTATAAATGAATATGCTTCCGGCACTTGGATCGAAAGAATGAATTCGGCTTCTTTGTATAGTTAGATTGAGATGAACAGTTGACGTTATGCCAGTTTCTCATACAGCGTCCATAGTCCTAGAGAAGCCATGTCTAGCAGTGCCGGTTCGGCCGAGTGCTATCTCCTCGAGCTCGTTTGTGCGCGTGAATTCATCATGGCCAGTAACACCAAGTCCGGTTTACAGCAGACCAAACATTTCGACGTCCGTTCTTATGCTAGACAATCAACATAGCTCTAATCGTCGCAATTTTGGACTCCAGAATTGGACGAGCCGAGAGAAGAAAGTTGACTTGCAATCACCGCATATTCGAATATGTACTTATTCCCAATATATATGCGCTTCATCTTAAAGCTTTGCTAAGAGATAAATGATCTAGCGCACTACCATAATCGAACGGTTTTATCGAATTTAGCATGCTACGTGCGCAGAACAGTATCGGCTATTTTTACGTCTTCATTTTTAGGATCTTTAATGACTGTAGCCATTCTCACCGATGTCGGCGTGCGCATACGGACCGGGGTATTGCGATTTTTCGGCAAGCACATTACTGAACGTCAGCCCTTCGTTGAAGTGGAATGTGAAAGAGCAAGGAAGAGGACTAAGGACGATGAAAAGGTGGTGCGTGACATCGATTACTACGCGTCCTTAGTTGGTCTACGCGCCGATCAATTTGAAATTGTTACCCAGGATCGGTTTGTACTGCAACTATTCCGAATATATGACCCAAGTGAACTTGAGGAACGCAAGAAGTCGCGATACCCGGTGCTTTTAATGCATGGTTTGCTGCAAAGTGCGGGCGCGTTCTGCGTCAATGAAGAGGATAGTCTGGCGTTTTATTTGTGCAAGAGGTGCGGGTGCACAATGATTTCATAAATTGTGCTAACTGAATATTAGCGGATATGACGTCTGGCTTGGAAACAATAGATGTGGATTTGATTACAAACATTTAGACTTAAGGTATAACGATCCCCGACTGTGGGTAAGTTCGCAAACAGCAGCTGACCTGTGCGTGCCCGATCCTAATGTTCTAAGGAATGGGATGTGCGTGACATGGCCACAAAAGATGTCCCGTCATTCATAAATTTTATTCTTGAGAAGACAGGTCACCAAAAGGTTTGAAGTCATGTGCAGCTTAGTCTGCTAAACGCTAACTTGCGACAATAGGTCGGCCTTGTCGGCCATTCGCAAGGGACGACACAGAGTTTCCTTGCATTAAGTCGTTTTCATGTCCCTGACTTGGGAAGCAAAATAAGCGGCTTCTGTGCTTTGGCTCCGTCGGTCTATGCGGGTCCATTAATTGATCGCGATTTCTTCAAAGTACGTATATATATATTATGATCTGACAAGTTGCCGCCTCTAACTCGAAAATAAGTGCTTCCGTTATTTGTCACCATCGAATTACCGCTTATTGTTTGGTATTCATGCGTTTATGCCGACAATGCTTGTACTCCGGTCAATAATTCCGAAACGAACGGTTAGTTACTGTTCGTACGCGATGCTTCACTTTTTGTTCGGTTGGTCGGACGATCGTTGGGATAAATTCCTCGAGGGCCGCATGTTCCAATTTTCTCCCGTATACGTTAGTGCCGAGAACATGCGGTGGTGGCTCGGTAGAGACGGTTTTACAACGCGTCGCTGCATATTTGATGCCGAGACGTCCGCGCCCTGGTTTGATTCCCGGTGTCCGCCGATCGCGTTGTGGATCGCACAAGAAGACGCGTTAGTAGATGGAGAACGATTGATTAGCCGTTTAGAAAACGCAGAGCCAAATGTTGTTTTGCTGAAAAAGAAGGTGATACCAACGTACGAGCACTTGGACGTGCTCTGGGCTGTGGACGCGGTCGACCAAGTCGCCAAAGGCGTGAAGGAGGTACTGTGGTCTACGGCTTACCAGCGCGAGAACTTCCGATGTCCCGCTGAGTGCGAGGACTTGTAATTTATATAGGTTTTTGAATTATGACTTGGACTATTGGCTGAGGATCTGTGAGCTTTTTTGTACATTGGATTTAAACTTGTTGGTCACAGTTTGGCAATTATCATTTGTAGCAATTTTGTTATTGCCAATACGATTGACTATATTGTCACAGTGATCGTTCGTAATAGTGCTGCATGGACGTGGCAGGACGATTAACAATAAGTGCCAAAGCGGAGCGCGCGCTCAGTAGCCACTCAGTCAGGGTGTATTGTTAGCATCGGAAAATGGCAGTGGTGTACAGGTCCTTATATGACGACACCCCCCCGCATCATCAGCCACATCACATAGGCTTTCCCTTGACAGCACCTCTTTTGAACCGCTACGTACTAGAACGGTGTTTTGCCTTGATTCACATCGACAGCGATAGGTTCGCTTTTGCTGTTTGCTCTTTTGGAAGCTGCTGCATTTCGACCGCAAGTGCCGATTAAGGGGTGCCCTTTCATAACCTGGGGTAATTCAGATCCACAAACTTCTGCTCCATTCTGAATACTTCAATTCAAGGTTTGTTGCGAAGATTTAGCAATTAGGTTGGAATTCAAACCAACGCCTGCAATGGCATACGACGAATCACTCGATTTCTCAACAGAATCTTTTCTGGACTCTGTTCTTTCCGAATTCGACAAGATCGGCCTATCAAACGCGACACCTAGTATCGCCACGACCGCGCCAATTATACATGACCAGTCAATTCCAGCATCTGGACAATCGAAGGAACCTATGAGTGCGAATCAGGAAAGCCGAAATAGCGAGGCCGACGATTTTGAGTTGATTGATTTGATTGAGACGCATATGACGGAGTATGGGCTTAATATCGGCAGCGTGAGTCCCAGTCTTGAAGCCGAGTCGCCCTTGAATGGGTCTGTGTTTGAGAATATTTCCCCATTGGATGGGAGTTTTCGTGGATCTACTGAGAGTGTTGGGGAAATCGGCGCGGAACAGGTGTACGGGCTCGAGAAGAGTGAGCGTGAGCCTCAATTTGGGGTGGACCTGGGGAGTGCGGTGTCATCCGCCGTTACCGGGGACGAGATCGGTACTGAACAGGAGATTGTAGGAGGTAATGAAGATGAGGTCGAGCAGAGTAGTGAGGCTGCTTTGTTGGTTGCTCATGTGACTGCAAGCGGGACTGAGATGCCGTCGATGGACGCAGAGAATGGTACAATAGAGGAGGCTCGGGCGACTAAACCTGAGATGACTGACGTTTTGGAGCGTCAAGAGGAAATACCGACTGCAAGCCAGACGTCCGCGGTAACTATCGACGCAGATGATGCTGTCCGTGACACCACTGCGGTAGACGACACGATGCCCAAGACTTCGGAGATTGATACCGCCGCTCCTGTACCAGCACCTTCTATGGAGGAAAATGCAGAGTCTGGTGACTCTGAGTTGGATATAAATGAGGAATCTCCGACGGCCGGTGTGACTGAGCCCACTGCTGCTGTTTCTGCGATGGATAGCGATGTTCGTATCGAAGGAGTTGCGAGTATACGGGAGAGTGATCTCCCAGTCGAGGCAGCTGCGAAACTGGAAGTGCTGATACCTGTATTGGATACTCTAGAATTTGTACAAGATGCAGACGGCAGTAGCGCGGCTGTTGTCAAAGAGACGGCGCCAGACAAGGTTGACAAGGCAAGGGATACGAAGGAGCTCGCTACAACTGGCATGTCTGGTACAAAAGACGTTGAGCAGCCGTCTAAATTCGCGACTGAAATTGGGGACGCTTCTGTGCCAGCAGCACAGGAGCCGGTATGCGTGGGTGAAGGCATGACTGGCGAGGAACCGAAGGTTAATGAGGTCAGGTCAGCTGCTGATGATACGGGCCCTCTCGAACTTGAGGCTGTTGAGACTGGACATGAAGGGGTCGCAGAGCCAACGAAGCCCGAGGCCGTTTCTGAGACCAGTACGGATATGTCCGCTGAATTGAAAGGCGTCGAATTTAAAGAACCGGTGTCTGCAACCGCAGCAATTGAAAAACCTCATGCTACTGAATCGACCACAACCGAGCAAGGAGCTCAGTCTGTTCCGGCACCATCTATTGCCGATGTAGTTGAGCCAGTACTGGATGCCACTACCAACGTGCCGCGTGGGATTGACGAGGACTCTAAAGTATACATATACACGTCGTTCACAGGCGGCGGAATGTTTGGCCGAAATATTATGACGGCGACGAATAGACTACAGTTGATTCTCAGGTCGAATAACATAGGGTTCGAAATCATTGATCTCGCGACGAATGAGCAGGCGAAGAAGCTTTGGGCGAGGTCGTCTAAAGGGAAGAAGCTGCCTGGTATTGTGAAGGGCAAGGACATTGTTGGTGTAAGTAGTAATATTGTTGGTGGTTCGAGATGTGGGATGAATGCTAATGGGCAGGTTAGAATTACGAAGATATTGAGGAAGCGAATGAGTTCGGCGAGGTGCAGCAACTGATTGCGGAGTTTGTCTAGCCTATATGTTTTTTGATCGTATATATTATATCTGGTGTTGCGGTGTGTAAATGACTAACGACAACGTACATGACTGACTTCTTTGTTTGGATTGGAGTAATACGGACACAGGGTGTACAATTTTTCGCAATACAAAGTAACGGTCACACTACGCATTAGTTTCCGGTAAATTTGGGGAATTCTTTTTCTGCTCTCTGAATTCCTATACTCTTATTCACTGCACTAAATAAATATTGCTCTTTCGAAGCTGAGGCAATCGCCGCTATTCTACGCCTGAGCGAAGAGGTTACCCGTGTGCCTGTCAATCCTGTAATCTCACAATGGCATCTCGAACGGCATCTCTGCACATTCAGAAAGAAATAATGAACATATTTTTTGTGTCTAAGCATAAAGCGGCGTGCACTATACAAATACGTCCAACCCCAACTACATCGAAGCTTTGCCGGTCTCAGAACGTGCGAGAACCAAGCAGGCTGGTATTATTTCTGGCAAAGCGCATTGTGTCGTCGTTTCTCATTTAGTTCACATGCAAATTGGCACGTGCCACGGGAATATAACGGTAAAATTTCAAGTATCACTTGCAAATTAACAATTGCAGTACTGCAACAACGCGTTGACCGGGCCGCAGACGGGTAGATTTCCCGATTGCGTCAGTGATAATGTTCACCGGCAGCCAAGTTTATCATGTGAGGTCGGTTCATCCAGCGGTCTGCAGGAATGCGGTGCATATTTTTTTTTTTTACACGGGTGCACGATGGACCGGGATGGTTGATGATCGAGACAGCGGTCGGGGCGTGGGCGGGAAGCAGAAATAATGCGGGGTCATTCGAGGTCGGAGACGAGAGGACTGCATTTGACCGCGGAATATCGGGCAAACTCGGAAGCCGCGGGACGTTGTCGATAATTGAGTACGTACACGTGGTTTGTGTGCCATGATGCCATCCAGGCACGAATCTGAGAGTCAGCATATAGGCGCTAAGAAAGGGCGGTCATCACACGAGAATGACACGAAACGCGGAACGTCGGTCAAAGCCACGCCAGTTCCGTGCGCGGATCATATGCCGCTAATTCAAGCCTGTAGTTCGCTTGCACGTGCTTTAATGTGCCTTGCTTGAACTAGGCATCGGTGCTCGCTAGACATTGATCGGCAGAGAGAAATGGCGAACCGACGGAGCCGGAGAGACGGAATTGCCAACGCACGGAGCAGTGGTAGAGTAGAGCCTGGCGCTTCACACAACACAAACACACCACCCTTTCGTGAACTAGCCGGGAAAAGCTGCAGTGGCCTTTGAGCAGTAACTGTCCATCTCGATATCCTCTACTGTTCCGGCAGAGTAAACACAGTTTGTTTGCGTCGGAAGGCTGGCCGATCGAGGCTCTCCATTCACTAGGTGGTGGTGGGTGGGTGGGTGTGGGTGTGGGATATGTGATCTGTGATCTGTGATCAGCGCGCGTATTGCCAACACAGGCGTCGGCCGGCGTTTAAAGCGTTACGAGCCGTTCGACGGCGTCTAGTGAGACACGATGTTGCGGCGCGAAACGAGTGGGCTTCAATCCACTTACGCAGCGCCGACTGCGCATTAGCGTGCACTCTATTTGCGCATTGACTGCCAGTTCAGGGACACGCTAGCTATAGCTGCAGAGCTTGTTTGTGCCTGACCAGGGACGCTAGTCAGTTAGGTTCTTCCGTCAGCGTTCTGGTCTCCTACTCGATTGCTCTGTAATAAATTACTGGCACGAATAAGAGCAATTGCCCAGAGCACGTGACGCCAGGAGGGCAGGGCTTTCCGCCAAGGTGTCCTATGGCTGAGTGACGGTGAGGGCGAGGGCGAGGGCGAGCGTGCATGCATGCAATGCACGAGCACCGGACGCGGGCGCGAGTCTGGGGCGGTCTGGGGTCGACATAGCAAAGAGTCTATGCTGCGAAAGGGAAGAGGATGAGAGTAGAAGACCACGACGACTACGTGCACTCGGCCACTTCTTATCCACTCCATCCCGCCAGCTGGCCGTCTTCTCTTTTTTTTTTCCCTTCTTAATATTCATCTCTCTTGTCCAAATGGCATTCAACCGCCTGGCCACTGGGCCGTCCACCATCTCATTGCAGTCGTCAGATATCGACTCCATCTTCTCTCCCTTCCGCTCTTCATCTCACTCCCGTCCACAGCTCTACTCGTCCACAGCAGCCTCCTCGACATCCTCGTCTTCTCCTGCCTCGATCACGTATCGTCTTCCGCGATCACCTCGTTCGCCTCTAGTCGACAACCCCGATCCATTCTTCCACAATGACCTCCACGCCGCCGCGGCAGGCATAGACATACCCGCATCGTCCGACTCTGCCTACACAACCGGGCCGGGCGGCGTTCATCCGGCTCAGCCATCTAGCTTGCCGCGTCTTCAGATCGCCACCGTGGACCATGACTTCAAGGCCTCCACGTCAATGCTATACGGCGACTATCTTGCCGAGTACGGTTTCGGCTCGTCCTTCGAGCTCGACTCAGCTGACGTTTATGGCTCAGCCCTCACGTCGCCTGGTCAGTCATACTGGTCCATCCATGCTCTCTGTCACTAACCATTTCTGCAGACTACCGTCTCAGATCACCCGGATCCGCTGGCAGTATCCAGAGTGCCATCGAAAAAGACTCGTTCGTCGACTCTTACTTCGCCGCCGCATCAAAAAGATTCCCAACAACATACCATCTGCCGAGCTCAACTACATCTGGCGATCAGCAACCGAGGATGTCTGACAGAATGGATATTGACCATCTCACGTCTTCCGCCATGGCGCTGTCCGAAACGCGGAGCTCGACAAACGTGAATAACCAAGCACCTCCGGGCTCCGTGTCGCCTAAATCCGCTCTGAAAGAATCCAAAAACACGACAAACCTTGCGTCTCCGTCATCTAAGAGGCAGCAGCAACAGGCTAATCGCAGTCTAGTGTCGCCATGCTTGACCTCAGCCACTGCCGCTGCAGCCGAAGAAATTGCCGCATCGACAAAACGTGTGCGACGTCGCAAAAATTCGATCTCTGAAAAGGCTGCCATGATCAATCCCGATATCCGGCCGCCACTTAACACGATCGGATCTCGCAAGCCGCTTGTTCTTCCTGAACTTCCGCCTGGGAAGACCAAAGAAGACTTGGATCCCGAGGAATTGGTAAAGTACAAGCATGTTCATCGCCTGCTCCGAAATCGAGTCGCAGCTCTGGCGTCTCGTGAGAAGAAACGATTGTATATCGAACATCTGGAAGATAAAGTCGAGAAGCTCGAAAAGGAGAAGGAGGAGTTAGAGAAAAGCCGCGACGAAATGAAGAAGTACATTAGTACTCTCGAACAGAGTGTCGGCTCTGAGTCCGTGTTTTGGGCTCGCCAGGAATGCCTGGTCGACGGCGTGTCGTCAGATGTCATTGGTACTGACGGCGAGAGGCCAACGTCGATTAAACCCACGGCCATCAAGATCAAGAAAAGTTCGAGTGATGAAATGGTTGCTGATCATATGAGCATTCATCAGACTGATTTGTTTGATGGTGTGTTTATGAACGGCCGACAGGATTTTAGCTTTGCCGCTTGTCTCACCCAGCAAGAGTTTGAGCAACTGGCTTTGTCGGCTGGGCTAATGTTTTTGGTCGGTCTCCTTGTATATATTATATCTTAGCTCGCACATACTGACGTAAGGTAGCTCTTGTACTTGACGGTGGCTGTCAAGTATCCGTCGTTTGCAGACTTGACTCTGCGCTCACAGTTCTTGGCTCCGAGATCGATCGCCCTCCAGAACCTATCTACGCTTTCTCATCAAATATACAAGGTCCTGGCAGATGACAAACAGCAACAAGGCTACATTCATTTGAATCCGGGACATTCGAATGAACCAGGGCAGCATCCGTCTAAAGAAGTGTGGCTTGTGACAAAGTCTGAGGTCGTGGCTGAAATCCAGGCAGGCGGTATTCTTCGCATTGTCGCTCCAGTTCACCACGCTCGCGGGTCCGACGCTTCTGTTCCTCTGGGCGCCCCACCTTCACCAATTCAGGAGTACGATGACAACAAATTCGCACCAAGTGAAAACGTACTCGAAGAAATTGAATTAGTCGTGAAGAGGCGACAATTATTGGACCTGGGTTGTTCAATTTAGCCCGTCAGTTGTCTATGACTACCATACTTGTGTTTGTAGAAGCGGGCAGACGATGGTTATCTTATTCCTCTAAAGTCTACTTTGTCAGATAGTGCTTTGTACAGACGTGCCGATATTGAGCTGTTGTTCGTGCTATCTATGACTACTCTGCGATATCGCTTCGCTTCTTATGCGTGTGCTCCCTTGGTTAAGATACTTTGCGCTCAGTGACGTTATCACTTGACAATTTTCGTTTATCTCTTTTTTTTTTGGATTCAGGGACCTTGGAGTAATGGTTTGGCCGGTTTAACGTCTATTCTTGTCATATTGTTCTTTTTGTTGTGGTGAGTTGTATGTTCAAATTTTGGACCAAGAATTATGTTTGGTTACGCCGTTACGTATTCGTTATTTCAACTTTATTTATCGATTTATTGATTACGAAATTATGTTTACTTAATTTACGTTTTGAATGTGAATGATGATAACGATTGGTTTATTGTGTCATGAATATGTAGTGAAATTGAATCTCTCGCACTCGGCTCTGAGAGTTGGACGACTCAGCCTGAACTTCTTCCACGGTTGCTCGGGTTGATATAAAACTTGTTATTGGACATTATAATATGTGCAAAACGCCCCACCCAATTGGCCTCGTAGAGCCAATCTCTCGAGTCGTCCAGTAGCTACGTACAATGGATGTTTATATGACCATGTCTGAGCAGTTTTTAAATCTCACCATGCATCTCACCACGCAAAACCACAAATTGTGTGTGTCCCCAAATATTATTCACATCCAAATATATAGTGAGCAAGTTGGCGTGGCGCCGTCAGGCTTGAAGTGGTTTTTAGTCCCGATCAACTTCTGAAGCTTGTCGAGACCTTCAAACTCTAAATCACCCAAATTCCCTAACCTGACGAAAGTTTTTACAACAAAAAAAAAACCCACAATTATTGGATCATTTTTAGTTCCCGCGAATCGCAAGTACGATCCAACACAGTCCGTCAAACATCGCGTTAGTCGATAATTGTGAAAGCAGTACCTTGTGGATTTTATTTTTGTAATACGCAATGGCGACAAAGTCGTCAGGAGATTGAAATTTGAAGCCGGGGGTATAGAGTTTCATGATGCGTAATGTAAGCTTGCGGGTACGTTTTGTATTTTACGCCCCGGGTAGGGATTATATCGAACTGAATAGAGGAGGACGTACTGATCATTGAAACAGTTGTCATGCCGACTAGTCCCGCCGACAGTGCACAACCCGCCTCGCGTCCGCGCTGCCGTTTCCTGGTCTGGCCGGGGCAGACAATCCTCCAACAAACCGAAAAAGCCGGCGTCCGGCAACGCCAAAGCAGTGGTAGAAGTGGACGGCGTGCCGTGGTGGGCTTACGATGAGTACGAACATGTGGGATCCGTGCCGAGGGACAAGGTGAAGATGGTGCTCGTCGATGGCGAGGGAAATTTTACGAAGAGTTTGGAGGACCCGCGTGATGGACGGTGGGACAGGCGTGACTTTAAGAACTCGATCACGCCTAAAGATGAATTGCAATCAAGGGCCGACAGGAGGATGGACAAGAAGTTTGAACGTACACGGACACAGCGCGTGGAGCAGACTGGGTCTACGAATCGTACTGATCCCAATCGTGTCGGTTCCCGGACACGGAAATTGGCTCGAGACACGACAAGCACGACGTCTGACCGAATACTGCCAGGAAATGACTGGAGCTCGAAGAAAGTCGATAGTCGCCGTTTAGCTAGAGAAGGGTCAAGGCGAGACCTGCAGTACTCAAATATGACACAGCACTCGATCGAAGACAGTGTGAGCTCGGACAACGCTGATAATCGCCACCCTGCTAAGGAAAGACCTGCAGATATGATACAACGATTAATGGAGAAGAGTAAGGGTCTACAATCCCACAAGAACAATTCTGAGCCGGGGAAAGTTGTCCAGACGTACTATAACGAGGAAGACGACGACGACGAAGGTTACCCACAGTCTCGTACGCGACGACAAGATAATGGACTGGGCCGACCTGCAATTAAAGAACTGCCGACCGACAACATGTTTGCCAAACTGACAGCCGTGCGGCAAACCGCAAACAAATTACAAATCACAGAGCGAGTGCGCAAAGGTGGATTTAGCACTGAACACCGATTCGAGCATCTCAAATCCGCCCGGCGTTCGCTGCCATCATCGTCGGATGTGCCACCAACAGAACGATGGCGACTTAAAGTTGCCAAAAAGAAACTCAGGCGGCAAGCTATGGAACAAGATTCGTTAGCAAGCTTTGATCAACAACCGGAACTGCAACCGAAACCGCAACCATTGAAATCACGAAACGACAATAAAAGGGAACGCAATCCGAACAAACCTTTCGGTAAAATCGCGCACGCCAAGCTTGACTTGCAAAAAATCGGTAGATTAGATGAAAATGGAAACATCAACTTTACTATCTATCCGTGGAAGCCGATGTTGCAGTCCCACAGAAGTAGGATCCATCATGTCAAGTTTCCGGGATTTGAGCACAAATTAGCACTCCATCCCCGACTCTTCTACGAACGTGTCGTCACATGGCCGTATGTCATCGAGCGCGAGTGGTTGACAGGACAACAGACTATATACCGCTACGAGGCACGTTTGCGACCCTTATTCTTCAGCGACTGGCATATCCCGGAAATGTGGTTCGAGGGCCACGGAAAAAATCAAAAAGATGCGGACCAAGCTGCGTTTATCCGCATGCTGAGCAAATTACACGCGAACTTCGATCCAAACACCAGATTAGACGATTTCCTGCCGGGACAAAAATACGGAATTCCATTTGACTCTGAAGTTCCGATCGCGAAGGACAAGGAGATGCCGCATTTGGTTGGTCGGAATATTTGGTTAATGCAGCCGCTGGACACGCAATTGAAATTTTTGGAAAAAGTGGAGTTCGAAACTCAGAGGTTATCGGAGCTTGGAAAGCTTGATGAGATAGATGCCTGGAATGGGTTCATGCGACTCAACCTCGTGCACGCAGTCAACCATATAAGACAGGAAGTAAACGCACAGAACTTTGATCAACCGGTCAAGAACAATTATGCAAAACTGGTGGAGGAGTTTGAATCCACAACCGTCAAATACGACAATAATATTGCGGCTGCTGATGTGGCTTCGAGTGATGGGGAAGCGACAAGTGGCCACTCAGTTGTGGGCAGATAATTATATGTACTATAATTCATTGTGATCATACTTTATTTTCTACTAAATACAATTGTAAAGTCTTCCCTCATATTCTCAATGATTTGGGATTATTCTTGTCACTTATAGTTCTCTTGGCAGGTCGTCAAACCGCCACAACGAGCACGGGTAAACTACGGAACCAATACTATCCGAGCCAAATCTCGCCCATAACGCCATTAAGATGCATAAAAATTCCAAAAAGATCAGAATAACGAGCTGCCAAAAAGATTCCTTGTTCTGCAAATCCTTCATACCAAGGAATAAATAATATCGTTACTGAAGGTTCCTGATGCCGCATTGATATCGAACATAATTGATAACTAGAGAAAAGCGGACTCACCTCATTTCTAACTATACATTCCGAACTATAGTGGAATATATTCCTGCCCACCATCGTCCTCCATCGGCTCACCATTATCCGATATCTCATTCTCATCGTCATCTTCTTCAAACATGTCGGAATCAAACTCCACATCGTCTTCCTCATCTTCACGTTCATCCTCATCATTCTCATCCTCCTCCTCATCATCTTCCTCTGCATCGCTGTACAGGCTAATGGTATTCCGATTGTTTACAACTTCGTCATCACGTTGCAAATGGGCCATGACACCCTGAAGCACATCGGCCGGCAATTCTGAATGCTCTCCATTTCCTCCCTCATCCATAAACACCACACCATCACCTTCTCCCCCACCACTGCCATTACGCTGTCTATTCTTCCCCGCGCGGAACACATGCATTAACTTACACTTCTTCTCCCCCCTAGGGCAAGTCCCAGTCTCCTCGAAATCTGGACACTCGAATACATGTCTGCTCGTACATTTGTCGCCTGCGTCGCAGTACAGCTTCAGAGCGAAATCGCGACACACTTTAGCACCTGGAGCTACTGTCATGTGCGTATACTTGCAGCTTGGATTTGAGCAATGACCGCGCTGAAAGTGGACACATAACGGGGAGTTGTGCGGTGAAGGAGTGTGAGAAAGGTCGCAAGACGGGTTTTGGCATTTGTTGTGTAGATATAGAGGACATAGCGCCACGTGATTAGGGTCGTGCTTGTAAGGACATGACAGACCGCGCCCACATTTACCTAAATTATGTTAGTTGGCTCATACATCAATTGACTTCAGAAAGCCTATTCAGTGCATTGAGTCACTATGCGTTTTAAGTGCTTCATGGCCCACTACAGCCATCAAAAGAGACAAAAGTAAAAGGGATAAGAACCAGTCATTGTGAAATATCGACAATGCTCGTCGATGCTTTTTCGCTCTCTAAAATTTTGTCAGTTTGGGCGTCATAATTTCGCAGGACTTATAACATGTGCCTACCGTTTCATCGACTTGACAACCCCTTTGCGCCACAAATTACCGTTCTTACTCCGCAAGAAAGTGACGCCCCCAATAATGGCTTTCTTCGGCGCATGACTTGCATTTGAATTATCAGCTGCACCGAGTTAACACGATCGATCGCAGTCATGCTTAAACACAATATAAGTGATACATACCGGTTACACGTATCAGTTTGCTTCCATCCTTCTCAACCCGGTACTTCACACCGTCAATCTCGACCTCTTCTAACTGCGCAACGCGTCTGGCTTTAGCCGCCTCTCGTTGTGCACGCTGAGCACGCTTCTCTTCCTTTGCCACGCGCGTTGCTTCTATCGCCTTGGTCCGCGCCTGTGCAAGGTCAGAGTATACGGTTGAGTTGATGAGTTGCATGTGGCGGTCGCGTTTCTTGACGTACGTGGGACCCGTTGAATTGGTCGGCGTGTCTGCTCCAGAGCTCGGTACAGTGGTTGACAAAGTCGAGTCTATCGCATCAACGACAGTCTCGTCTAATGAAGGACCGTTGAGAACAAGTGTGCGATTTCGATGTGAGATTGATTTCATTCCTCTGTAGCTTGATGCACGGCCGCGCCCTATTATCCATATGAGTATCTCGCACGAGAATCGACTGGATCGTAAAATTTACATACCTCGTACACCGCGATATGTCGAACGACCTCTGGGAGCAAACGACTGATACGGATACGACGCTGAAATTGAATTAGTATACTAGAGTTCATAATCATATTCACATGCAGACATACAAGTTGTAGAGGAAGCTGTTTGCTGCTCATTATTCTTATGGCGATTAATAGCCCCTTAATAGTTAGCACCATGGCCTGAATTGTTTGCCCTTCACATTGAAATGGGTTAGCTTGGAGTTGAACACTGTGCGTACCTGCTAACGTAGCAATCTGATTTAATAGTTCGGAGTCGGACATTCTAATCTTTGTTTCGGAGATACAATAACAGCCCAATATAGATGACTAAAGCAAATAATCTCTGAAACAGCGTAAGTGATAGAAAGCGGCAGAAGGGAAATAGGTGCTGTGGCGGTCAACTTTTGAATGTATTTCCGACAAAGTGTTAGGGCTAAACAACAACCACCGCAATAGCGTAGGGTACGGATTTTACGCGCATTTAATTAGTTCGGGCTTGCGGCTATTTAAGTTACAAAGACTCTACAATGTTTCATTTCGAGATTGCTATTTCAAGTCGGATGTCAAATGAAGACCTCACAATAACTTTCAATCCAAAATTTTGCCCTAGATACAGATGACACTTCACTATCGCGTCACTGCTAGTATAGGTTCCGCACGCGCTCCCAAGCGGCCTAGTCTATCCTATCATAACGGATGGACTAACTAACGACTTGCAATCATGATTTTCAAAATATTTACTAGCCATAATTTTGCTACTAATACAGTTAAGCCAAGTTAATTTCCTTGATGGTCGGGGTGAATCTAACGAAGATGTGCGTGAGTGTGAGTGTGAGTGTGCGTGTGCGTGTGCGTGTGCGTGTGCGTGTTTTTACAGAACAATGTTGTCTTTTCGGCCCTTGTACTCTGGTTTCAAGCTGTACTTCAGAGCATACGGACCTTTTTTGTTGAGAATAGCAATGGACTCTAAAACTTCCTTGAGATATGCCTAGAAATTTCGTTAGGTACGCGAGTCAGCGAACATAAATTAACCGCAAAATGTTATACCTCAGGCTGGCGGGTTCGTTCTCTAAATCCCTTCATACTCCAATAATCATACTCCTCAAACAACTTGAACAACTGATCGTACAGCTCGTTCTTTGGTATTCTCGCAGCTTTGCCCTCGGCGGATGCGCGATCTTTCTCTCGCTTCTGAGCCTTCATGAATGCGCTGTTGCTGTCTTTCATGCTCGGGCCAGCCATCGCACTAGTCACGCCAGGAATCTCGTTCAAAAGAGTGACCTGTGGCCGCGGTATTGCTTCAGCCATCATCTTCCTCTGGGTAACAAAATTCGTGTAGTTCTTGTCCGCCGCAGAGACAGTAAGCGAGCACTCATGGAAGACCGTCCCAACTATTGACGTTTTCTCTATGACTTTGTCAGTCCAGATTCGGAGACCCAAGTTCAATAGATCGGATCGTACTTGGAATATTAACTCTGTTATATGGCTGATACCGTCTTCGCTTGCTCTTTCCGTTAGTATTATTCTGTGGCGCAAAATCCGCTCCGTTTTCATTTCTGGCATGGCCGTCTTTATACCGGGATAAATTCTGTTCACCAAACACGAATGTATTGGAAACATTCTGATTCGTAACAGACAATTTATATTCATGCGGTAAGTCCTTCGTCGCAGCAGTGTCAGCCAATATAAGACGAATCTACGCCGGTCACACTTGTCAGTCATATGCAACTTCAGATCTATCCCAGGCACGTACATCATTTGTATTATCCTGCCGCAGACGCACGATACCCAAGTCTTGCCGATCGCTATTCTCCATCTCAAGCCATCGTTCTCTCAAGAATCTTGGCATGCGTACGAGCCATACTTTAGTGCCGGCCGCACTCATATCGAGATCGCCAGAGTCCTCGTACACATCCTCCTCCTCTTCTTCGTCTGGCAACAGGGACGCAGGTGAAACTGGATCGTCATCCTCGTATCCAACTATATTTACGTCATCTTCGGATTTAACTGGACCGGCAGAAGACATATCGCACAGTGAATAAAGAAGAAAGAAGAATTAACAACGGCAATGTGTTATGGTTGTAAGCGTTGTGACTTGAGGATCACTAGTGAGTCGTGAACTATACTTCCCTAACCCATCATGCTGCAATATTCGCAGAAAATGACTGGGATTGCTCTGTTAGAGCCGGATTGGCACGGTAACGAGCAACGACCAACCAGAGGCGGCGGCTTTCGAGGCGAGGGCAAGCCCAGTTCAGACAACGCTTTTCCCCGAGGATTCTCTCACCTCATCGTTCCCCAGAAACGGCTCTCCGCACATAAGCTGCCCTCGAAATCGACTAGAACAAACGGATCTGTCCGATTGCTATTCAATTGCAACCATGACTGACGTTAGCGAGGCTGAGCTTCAGAAGTTAAAGCTATTGGAGAGGCCCATTGTTTGGCCGTCAGGACTTGACCAGCAGCCTCCGACGTGGTTCTATGCTGACGGGGCTGAACATATTTTGAAGGGGTTTTATGACAAACGTGACGAATTCTTGGAGAAGATTATTTCTCGAAAACAACGATACGTGGAGGTTTACAAGCAAGTGTATAACGCGGAATTTCCCAGCAAGCAGGTGCTGGAGGACAGCATTGCGAAGGCAAGAGGAAACGCCGCCTTAGCGAGAGTCACACACATAAATGGCTTCCTGTTTGACGACACAAAGGATAATTGCTCGGACAGGGTTGTGGCCGGGATTCAAGCGCTAGCATTCAAGCGGAATCCTCCAACGGAGGACGTCGAGAAGCTTGCCGATGTCTTTGTGGAGTGCGCCAACATAAAGAAGCCTGCTGCTCTTTCGCTGGCTAGAACGGCAAAGAGTCCGTCGGGCATTTACAGCAACGTGCTCGCTGCCCAGGTACAGTACGACAAAGTCAACAAGGTCGATCGCGAAGAGCCGACTTTCTTCCAAACTCTGCTATATGCGTACAAGAACCCTGAGACACTTTCGGACGAATAAGTGACCGGCTATTCAACAATCTATGTCACTTGAGCATGTTGATAGGAACGGGGTCTGCAGTCTAATGGAAGCATATATAATGATCTAATCTCGCAAAAGTAATTTTTGACATATCTTTGGTGCGCAAACTGGCCAGTTGATTGGGAATGTTCATATCGCTCTTGGAAGATTGATTATTGTTTTGGTCATAGATTGTCAAAAATTTGTGGGCACGGCTAGCTATAATGTGTACTTTGGCGAACCCGTCAGATTTTAATTATCAGAAGCATTACACTATTAGGAACATTGTGCGTTTTGGTATTCGCGAACGGGTAGTCAAATTAGATGCAACGTAGAGCAAGAATATGACGTAAGCCAAGAATGCGTAACATCGAGGATTTGAGTCCACTTTACAACTACAAGTCGCAGACAGCGACAAATGAACACGCTACAAATTACGCAATTCAAAACTACAAGGTAATTCATACACACTTCACTTACATAAAGTATAAGCAATTACGTCACTATTACATCATCTATTAAAACCAAGGCATAGAAATCCACAGTTACAATAACAAAACCATAAAGTAGATACAAAACCGCGAAGAAAACAAATACTTTTATGTTACGTAAAACAAAACTTCAAAGATACCAAAACTTTCGCACGGAAACCCAGAAAACCCTTGACGATCCGAATTATGCTTTTAGTTTGCCCGGCTCACCCAACTAAAACAATAAACGCAAAAGCAGCAAAAAGTCATGCAACTAATAAATACACGATGCAGGCCAAAAGATCGACGGAATCATTCGGGACAACTTAGAAAGTGATCTTCTTGCCCTTGAACTCGACAGCGTTGGCACCAGTGCGACCAAAGCCAGCACCACCACGACCACCACGACCGCCGCGACTGCTACCACGGCTTCCTCCACGGTCGCCGCCACGGTTGCCACCACGGTTGCCGCCACGGTTACCGCCACGGTTTCCTCCACGACCTCCACGCGCACCACCGCGGCCACCGCTACTGCTGTTGTCCCGAGGAGTAGAGTAGTCGATTCGGACTGATCGGCCGGCGATGGGAGTGCCGTTGAGTGCATCGAGTGCATCCTTGGCCTCTTCGACACTCGAGAACTGAACGTAGCCGAAGCCCTTGAGTTGCTCGGTCTCAGGGTTGGTGGGAAGACGGACGTTGAGGACGTTGCCGTGCGCGCCAAAAACCTCGAAGAGGTTGTCACGGTCAACGCTGAAAGAAAGATTTCCTAGGAAGAGCGTGTCAGAAGGCTCAGAGAGCTTGTCGCCGAACTTCTCTGCACGGGCGTTGCGATTGGTGCCGCTGTTTTCGGCTGGCCTAGCGGCCGACAGATCCAAGTTCACTGGTCGACCGTCAATCTCCTTGCCCTGGAGCTCGTCAATGGCCTTCTGTGCCGAAGCAGCATCAGCGAAATCGACATAACCGAATCTACATTCATTAACACAGAACAATTTCAAATGCATTCGACGTCACATACCCCTTTGACTTGCCAGAGTGCTTGTCGAAGACAATGCGGGCAGAAACGACTTCTCCAACGTCCTCGAACTCACGCTTGAGCCAGTCATCATCAACATTCCAGGACAATCGTCCGACGAACAAAGTCTTGGAGGCACCCTCATCAACCTTCTGCTTTTTCTGGATACCGTTCTTGACAATTACATCCTCCTCGGCCTTGCGCTTAGGGTGCTGCTTCTGCTCCTCTTCTTCTTCGTCGTCGGACTCAGAGCTAGCTTCTTCAGCTTCGGAAGATTCAGCAGCTTCCGACGACTCGGCCTCACCCTTGGTCTCAGTAGTGGCCGACTCCTCTTCTTCCTCGTCGCTGTCATCGCTGCTCTCGCTGGTAGTAGCAACGACGGCCTTGCCATTAGCCGGTTTCTTGGCTGTCTGAGTCTCGGGCTTCTTGACCTCCGTTTCGTCCTCGTCCTCGGACTCGGACTCAGACTCTTCATCAGCGTCACTGTCAGAATCCTCCTCACCACTAGACTCGGACTCAGGACTCTCGTCCTTGCTCTCCTTTTTTGCAACAACAGGCTTCTTGACTTCCTCGGTCTCATCAGAAGACTCCTCATCCGAATCATCGGACTCGGACTCCGCCTCGCTCTCTGACTCAGCCTTCTTCTCAGCGGCGACCTTTGGCGCAGTAGCAGATTTGCTCTTCTTGCCAGCAGGCTTCTTGACTTCCTCCTCACTCTCACTCGAGTCCGATGCAGATTCGGACTTAGACTCGCTCTCGCTCTCACTAGCGCCGTCAGAGGAAGAATCAACGTCCATCTTATCCTCCTTCTTCTGCTCCTCAGTCTCGCTCTCGCTCTCGGACTCAGACTCAGACTCAGACTCAGATTCGCTTTCAATCTTCTTCACAACCTTCTTGGGTTCCTCTTTCTTCTTTGACTCCTTCGCCTTCTTCGCCAACTTATCCGCAACAGCGGCAGCAGCAGTCGCAGCCTTCTGCAACTTTGCAGGCTTGCCGTTCGCGTCGCCCTTCGGCTTCGTAACACCCGCTCCTGGTTTTGCCGCTAACGCCATTGATTTGTCGGTGGTCTTGTTCGCCTTGCTGGCGCTTTTCTTTGCTGATTTGGCCATTATCTGCGATGTTCTAGATTAGTATATATGAAACACAAAAATGCACCAGGCGCAAGTCGCACTCCGAGCTGCATCAATGCCAAATAACGAAGCCCATCAAAAATTCATACTTTTCTTAATTCTTTAACCCCGTCGATATCTAGTTAAACTCTTTTGGGAATAAGTTGAATATCACAACAACGTATGCTCGTCGTGTGCGTAGTAGGGAAGGAAGCTCTTGAGTTGGGAGAGCAGGATTGCGGCTTTGCCCAAAAATTTTTTTTTTTTCCTGCGCACTGACATGACCAAACGCATAGTCCCCCTGCGTGTGGCTGTTCCAATAAGACAAGCCACACTTGTGGCTGTGCTTTGGGAGCAGACTGGGCGGAGACAAAATTTAAGTGTTTAGTACTTTAGCTGGGGAGACAAAAATATCGAGTGTTGGTATGGTGCATGCACGTTAGTCCCGACAACTGTACCATATCCTCAACACAACTGAAAACAGTGTCTCCACATCTACAGTCATCAAGTTGAAACTTGAAATAATGCGTTCGTTAGAACATT
>JAJLTN010000075.1:0-13136 GCA_030568215.1 Lipomyces kockii
GGCATAGGTGTGGCAGGTGCCTTTCTGTCACGCACTTGGAATGAATGGGCGATTTTATCGATGTATGAATCCTGACATAACCAGAGCTTCTTCTGAGCCCGGTCTCTGACTATCCGTATTGCTAAAAACCATTTCAGTTCGCCAAGGCTTCTCATTGCGTATAATGTCATCAGCGTCTGTTGGAATTCGATGCCCTTTGCTGCGTCAGTCGGCCGGTAGAGTAAAACGATATCGTCAACGAAAAAGAAAACAATAAGCCAATTGTTAAGAAAGATGCATGGCTCATCCAGTATAGGTTTTAGTCCCAGCTTAATTAGGGCTGACGAGAACTCCTTTTGCCACAAAAGAGGTGATCTTCGAAGTCCGTACAGCGCTTTGAGGAGAAGAAGGCACATTCCGGCTTTCTTGTACCCATGAGGCATCTCGACAAATACCTGTTCATCCATATCACTATTAACAAAAGCGTTTATCGCATCAAGCTGCCACGTGTTGAGGTCAAATTTGGCGGTTATAGCCATCAATATCCGGAACGACTTTCCTGCAAGGGTCGGTGCATAAGTGTCAAGGCTGTTCCTTGGTAGATCGCCACGCACGCATAGACGAGCCTTGAACTTGATTAAATATCCATGCTTGTCAAATTTATAGGCGAATACCCATGCAAGAGGAAGTATTTTCCCAGTTGCCTGATCTCTGGGGACTTGACGAAATGCACCCATAGCCCAGAGAGCATTATACTCTACTTGACCGGCTTGCATGAACTCTGCTTCGTACTTGTGTCCCTTTAGGTCCTCCAGGATTTAGGCACTGGTGGAAGGTCTCTCCTTTGGATTCGATGACGTGTTCCAGTAAAGAATGCTCCGTGACAGAGAGTCTGGGTTGCGAATGACGAATAGTCCTTCCTTTGCTTGACTAGGACCTGTTTGAATGATATTGGCTTCGTCAACTCCTTCATTTCTCTGACGACGGTGCTGTCTTTGAGGTTGAATAGTCTCGTGTCGACGAATTTCCACTTCGGTAGAAGCTTGAGGAAGATCCTCAGGGACGGGCATGATACATCTGACGCGTGTTCAGGCTGCCTAGGAGATTCTGGCTCTACGCTAGGCTCAGGGGTGACCAGCTGCGCCTGTGCCTGTTGTAACTGATCTAGATCCGTCGCTCTCTTAGCTGGCCTCGCCAGAACAATCGTATCCAGATCCTTAGGTCGCTCATTTGGTCTGGCCAGGACGATCGTATCCTCAATCTCTTGCTCTAGGTAAGCAGCCGGGTCGATTGGCTCAATCTCTGGAATCTCAATAGTTTCAATACTATGCTCCAGCTCACTGATTAGTTGAGACGACAGGTCTTTATTGCTAGGATCGTAGAACTTCGTTTCGTTGAAGGAGACATCCTTTGTCCATATACATCGCTGCTTTGAGGGGATCCATATTCGATATATCCCCGCTTCGCCCCTATAACCGATGAGCCACCCAATACGAGCCCGCGTTTGTGTTTTCGGTTCGTACCTTTTAAGGCGTCAGCGGTTAACGGATAAGCTGCACATCCGTACGCCTTGAGATGACTGCCTAAAGGCTTAGGTTGTTGCATCTTGAAGTCTTTCCTGTTCGTCAATAGCCATTCATTTAGCATTTCCAGTGGAGACTTCCAGCTATTTTTCTCTAATGGCGTTCGATTATGAAGATAAGCAGTTCCATATTCGATGATCTCAGGCCATAGGTTCTCAGGGAAACGTGCTTCAATTCTTTGAGCCCGAGCTTTTGCATGGATCCCCCCCCCAGCACGCTCTACTCGTCCATTGGAGGATGGAGTAGTAGGGGCTGTTTGATCAAGCTCGATTCCTTCCTGTCGATGCCACTGCTTGAACTTATCACCTAAAGAGGTTTCGCCATCGGTGAAGATAATGCAAATATTAAGAGCAAACTGTCGGTACACGTAGTTTGCAAATTGAATTATCCGGTCGACAATTTGGTCCTTAGTGGCAAGGGACCAGGTATATACGATCCCCGTGTATTCATCTGTAATGATCAGAGCGTATTGCATGCCATAGTAGGCGAGAACTTCGGAAAAAAGGTCGATATGGATCCGCCAGAATGGGCGATTTGCCTGTTTAGAGAAGGGCCTTCGAGAAATAACCCGTCGAGCTTTGGATACCGCACAGCTTTCACACTGTACTACAGTTGGACCTTTAATCTTGAGTCCTTCTAATGCGTATATAGCTTTTGCGAGAGCGTCGGACCCAATGTGTCCAAACCTTTGATGCCAGAGATCGACAGTTGCAGTCTGCGGTGGAAGCGGTTCTCGTGAGGATGCTGCAAATGAGCCAATCTGATTAGGAGGGTTATATTCAAGAAGCCATTGGCCATGTCGATCCTCTGGGATGCAGAGAACTTCGCCTTGGTACGTAAGCTTATTGGCTCGGTTATCCCAACAACACCTTTGTCATAAAACTTGCGAAGAGATGCAACATTTGTCGCGAAACCAGGAATATAAGCGACGTGCTCGAGAGAGATAGGCCTCGGACCATTAGGGCCTTCGACCTGAAGCTTAACCCGTCCATAGCCTAATTCAACACTAATGGATACACTCTAATTCAACACTCTAATGGATAGGATATTAGAGTGTTGAATTAATCCATTAGAGTGTTGATGACTGCCGCAGATGCTAGATCTAGAGTAGTCTGTTCTATTTATATTTTGCGCGTTGTATGTGTTTTATTTGCTGCTTGTATGTATCGTTATGTATCGTATGTAATCTTATTACGTATAACTTATTCTGCCTAATATCCACCCTTTGCCACAAGATAATGACTGATGCTCAAATATACGCCAGCGGTACAGACAATACGCCTTAAGTGCTAGGGTAAGGGTCAGTTGTAATAATTGATTGAGAGCCCAAACCCTCAGCGAAATACCCTAACCGCGGCAGGATGGTCGCAAGCGACATGTCCGCAAGTAATACCAATTGGTTATTGGGTTAGGGTTGGGTTAGGGGTGCCGCGACTAAAGTGGTTGCACCATAGTACTCAAAATTAATTAATAAGGGGTTAGTAGAGTGTAAGTACATCTAACGCTGCGCACTTACGAATTTATAGTTCAATACTATAGTGCCGGTTGTGCGCGTCAAGATGTTAGGACTTATTTGTCCCGCCGCCGTAAGCGCGCCTTTTATTCACGTCAACTTGTCTAAAGCTATGGAGGACTTCAACATTCCCAGCGCAGAACGAGTAGCCCAACTTAAGCTCCTCCAAGAGGCGATAGGCGATGTGCCGCCGTACTTTTGGGCTGCCTGCCAAGTGTGACACGTCGAGGCACTTAAGAAACTGGTCAAGGTTGCTTCCATCTCACCCGCGATCGTTCGGGTCTTTGCTGCACGAAGCCGCACAATGGTACGATACTGTAAGTGATATAATTTTGTATTCCTTCGTAAAAGTTTTCCTTGGTCTAACGAAATAACTTTATAGGGAGCCCCCAGCCTCCTAAACAGTCGTCACAGGCCTCGACACCAAAAAAATCGATGCCGTCGAATTTGGACTCGTCATCTCATATAACTACCCCACCCGCTAAGAAACAGAAGACTTTACATTCACCTGGAAGCGATGCTAGTTCATCTCCGTTATCTCGAAAGAGGTTAGCAAGGGACTTAGCCGATGAAAGGGACAATTTTCGCTGTGTCCTTACTGGAGACCCATCGAGAGAAGCTGCTCACATATATCCATTTCACTCGATAAAATACAAGGAAGAAGATGCCTTTGGGGAGCGGCATGTCTTTTGGGACCATTTGAAGAACTTTTGGCCCGAGCAAAAGATTGCTGATTGGGAATTAGAGCTTTTCCCAAAGGGCCTACACGAAATGGGCGAAGAGAAAACATATAACCTCATTACATTATCACGTACCGCACACGATATGTGGGCCCGAGGAGCGTTTGCCCTTATACCAATTTCTGTGTCGAATGATAATATGACTTTAAAAGTCCAGTTCTTTTGGCAGCAAAAACAAACGGACATTCAAGCAACAATGAGTCTCTTGACCACGCCTTTTTCTACCGAGCACCTTGATCAGAATGATGGAGCTTTCGATTCAGCTAGGGCCGTATTATACTACGGAGACAAACGTATCACATCTGGCCAGTTTTTCGAGCTGCATACCAATGATCCAGCAGCAAAACCACTACCGAGTTTCCAACTACTTGAGATGCAGTGGTTCCTTCAACGTGTAGCAGGCATGGCTGGTGCTGCTGGTGATATAGATTGGGAAGATTTGGACGAAGACTCGGACGAAGAATGTTCCTGATTTTAGACCTGATGATGTGGGGGATTCATCTTTGATATCTATTGATCCATCATCCTCTCCGGTATTTCCTCCCAGAGGCAGCCTGGACCTTCCCGATCATTCCAAGCATCGTCCAGAGGAGGCGGAGGAAGGTGAAGAAGGAATCGGAGAGGGAAATGAAGTACGCTTGATTATGTAGTATCAAGGAATTATCTGACGCGGGTAATCATTGTTTCCGATCGGGGGACTTTCACCTCTCAAATTTGGCAGGAATTCATTCAGACAGGTGATGATTTTACGCGTAATTCCGCTCCTCGTGGAAGCTGTAGGCTCAACCAGGTTGCACTCGAATTGGACGGTGGTCTGCTGAGGTGGATAAGAAAGTATAGATGAGGACTACTAGAAAGTTTCGTCCAGCCCCGGCGAAACCTTCGACCACCTCACCACTCTCAAGAATATTTCCCAAGGCAGTGCTTAGAATTGTATCCAGGTAACCAGGATTCTTATCGTATTATATAGGTAGTGTTACAAATATCCAGTCCGTGCGGCCGGCCTGCTTCAGCTTGATAGACCCGCGTCGTGTGACGAGAGTGCGCTTTTAATTAGTAGACAGCCTGTGTGCCATTTCTCTGGTCCATCTATCCGCATTTCTCTTCATGACGAAAATCACAACAGCACTAGCCCAGCATATGATGCTTAGTCCAGTAAACAGCCAGCCGCTCCCAATAGCAGTGATCAGGTCAGTCACCACTGCTGCAATACAGGATAATGTATTGCGAAAAAGGTTGTTGAGTGCGACTCCGTTGCTCGCACGCTTGGGCATGAACTCCGTGAGCATAGTCGTCGCCATATTGAAGATAAGCATGTTCCCCACTCCAACGAAGTTGGCAATGCACTATCCAATAGTTAGCACAGTCTCTTGTCGGTATGCTCAACCACTTTGTGTGCCGAGGGCCGCTGAGAAAACACTATTCAGACTTACCGGAACCAACCAGAAGAGATGTTCTTCTACCGTCCAGCCTTACCAGCGCATTGCCGCCGGGTACATTATCGCTGCTACCCACACATTTTCTTTCATTCGGTCCGCAGGTCTAAAGACCAGGCCGCCTGACGCGTCGTACCTGCCAGCTGAAACAGCCTCACGACGCTTCCACTTGCCTCCAACCAATGAAGCCAAGACGTACCCCAAGGAGCTGGGTACATAAATCAAGCCCAGTATTATTGGGGAGAACGAATACGGCGGCAGAGAGAATGAAGTCTGAATCGAGATATTCACGAAATAATAGCTGGCGAAGGTGACACTGGAGTAGTAGACCGTTATCAAGAGGGGCGGAAATCGAATAAACATGACAATTTTCAAACGATCTAGAAAGACGTGTCGTGCCTGAGTCGCGAACTTTTCAATGTCCCGTAATTGGTCTCTCCTGTCGTAGTCTTTTCGCCTTCTTCCTTGCGAAATCGAGTGTGTGATGTCTCGTGCAGAAGGAAGGCAATCAGACTTAACACAATGAATCCATAGATAACCATCACTCATTGAGTACTCCTCCATCCCCACTTCTCGGTGACTGCTCCTCCGATGATGGGAGAAACCAGCGGCCCATATCGCTTCCGAGAGTACTTGCGCACAATTTGAACGAAACCAATCCCCCTAGGCTCCACTCCTACGCATGGAATATTGGAATCCGACCGGAGCGTGCCACCGTTATTCAGCAGATGATCTCCACTTATCTGTCTTTGGAAGAGTGTCGTTCCTTATCCGATGCCTATTTCACAGTCGTACATCCAATATTTGGGTTTCTGAACCGAGAAGTCTACAGAAATCAGATTAGCAGCTATTGGAGCTCTAACCCTGGATCTTTAAGCTTTGAAGGCGTGATCTGCGGTGAAGTGGCGCTCGGCTCGTTTTTCTCTTCCAATCAACACCCACATGAATTTGAACTGGTTCCATGCAAGAGAGATTCTTGATGCCACCATTTCTGAGCCAGGCGCGATACTGAATCTGGACCATGTCACGGCATGGGTCTTGAGAACCATTTACCTTCGCCTGACTACTCGGCCTCATATCTCTTATATAGCCAGCTGCACGACGATGCAACTCGCCGAAGTAATGACCCTGCACCGCGATTTAAATGAAGATTTATTTGCTAGCTCTTCAGACGAAGTTCTTTTGACGAAGAAGAGCTCGAGCTGCGACGAAGACTTTTCTGGGTGGTGTGGTCTCTGAATTACCTGTTCGCAGCCGAATATGGACGAGCGCCAGTCCGATTAGACAATGTCAACTGTCGGCCCATTCTCAAGGACGATGAGACTTCCAATCATGTGGTGTCGCTCATCCAGATTCTACAGCGTGCAGACGACTGCATGAAAGAAGACCACGGCTGATCTTTCGGAATCGAGGCGAACCCTGAACCCAACGACGGTGACTCCCAACGCGATGTTAACATCACAACGCCACATATCTATATTGCTCGCGAACTGTTCCTCGTAATCCGGGAAATATTGTATTTGAATTTGCATCGCATCCTTCTGACTGATCAATACGGAAGTACATCATTATGCCACCGCCCAACAAGAATACTCCGACCGTGAGGAGGATACTTAAGGAGGCGAAGGAGCTATCGGAACCGGACAAGGACGTACACGCAGCACCGACCGAAGTATGAAATATCCCACGCAACGGAGATTGATGAAATGGTGTTCTAATAATCCCTAGGATAATTTGTTTGAATGGCATTTTATAATACGTGGCCCACCGTCAAGCCCTTACGAAGAGGGCTACTATCACGGACGGATAAACCTCCCTAGCAATTACCCATTAGCACCACCTAGCTTCAGATTTCTACAAGATTCTGGGAGATTTGATGTCAATAAGGAAATCTGTTTGTCGATCAGTAACTTCCATGTCGAGGAGTGGCTGCCTGCGTGGGGTAAGCTAATACTTGTTACCCACACAGAGTTATGGTGACTGACCAACCATTACCTAGGTATACGCACGGCGTTGGTCGCATTACGTTCTTTCATGGCAACAGAAGCAAATGGAGCAGTTGGAAGCATCGACGGTGTACCGGATGAGACGAAGCGGGAAATCGCTCGCAACAGCAGGGAGTTTAAATGCTCAACCTGCGGCGGACAACGAAACTACGAATTACTATGCGCAACGACTGAAGGTGGCAGTGCCAACGAACCTCAACTCGAAGCAAGTGTTGTATATAAATCTGTGGAACAACAGTCGGGCAATAACTCCGGTGATAAATTGCAAAGAGAAGCCCCGAAACATACCGGGTTGATAGAGAATGGCTCCGGCCGCGGTGATTCCACTCAGCAGATAGAGCAGACGTCTCAAGGAATATGTAGAAATAAGTTAACGGTGTTTGTATCTGTCTTAGTAGCTATATGGGCTGTTAGATTTTTGTTGTAACGTGTGTGGTAATTTGGGTTATACAAATGGAGCGAATGCTTTGCCGGGGTCTAGGGTTGCTTATATGTATTGCTACGACTGAATGTTGCATGGGCTAGTGGTGTGTAATCATTGCCGCTGTCTGCACTATCGGATTTACCTAACTCGGCTAGGACGCATATTATGATACATATACTTTAGCTATTTATTCATAAGCTATAACGCTGATATCTGCCGGCAAGCATTAAATTTGAAGAGAATTACGGCAGCACCTTGAACCGCCACATCAAATTTGGGAGTGTGTGCTGTCTCTGGTTACCGCTTTATGGAATTAAAGTTTAGGCCCGGGTGGTGCAAGCTGGATTCAGGTACGGGAAAACAATTAACTGTTGCAGCATACGTAGAAGCTCGGTCTTCGTCGCTAGCACCATAATGCGCATATAGCGCACTCGCCTGTTATCATCAGATCCTGGCCAGCCCGATTACTTTTACTGGAAAATTTTGTTGGGTAAGCGAGAGGTCATCCGTCATTTGATATGATGGTGGTTTCATTAGACGTGACAATTTTTTCTTCTCCAAGCAATTGGTTTCTTTGTGCCTTCCACATTATTAACCAATAAAACAGATTGATAGACAGTAACTGAGTATGGCTCCGTTTGATTTTTTCAGAAAGAAAAACGGCGGGACTGCGGAAAACAGCAACACGGTCAGTGTCATTTCGTCACGGACCAACGCCAGGTTAAGCACATGCGATAAGAATCAGTCGTATGAACTCTCGCAAATGCCGACTGAAAGTAGCTACTCTGGATCAAATTCAGCAGTATACTCAGATGCATACGAGGATAACGTTCCTCTCACCAATCGTCATGCGTCGCAGTCCTATGCATACAATCCGTGGAATCCTCAAAGTAATCAACAGACTCCTTCAGACGTACCACCACCTGGCTTCGTGCCTCATTCAGATCCACCTCCTTTGAACATCCCGCCAATGGACCAACAAAAGAAGAGACGGATAATTCCATGGTTCACTGTAACCATTAGCGTGATCCAAGTCATCGTCTTCGTCTCTGAACTAATTGTTATGCACAAGTACACCGGAAGCATAATCGCTACTAAGCCGACTTTTAATCCTATGATAGGACCTTCTACGTATCTTCTAATCCATATGGGCGCCAGGTTTACACCATGCATGCACTATATATCTGGAGTGACAGACGTCAAGACTAGCAATTTTCCTTGCGCCAGTTCGACAACTATTGCAACAAATGTTTGCACCCTATCCGAATTATGTGGCATGGGCGGCGTGTCAGATCATCCTAATCAGGTATTGATGATCTCTATGTGGAGTGGGAGCGATTTGGAGCACTTGCTGACATTAGTAATGCGATAGTGGTGGCGCTTCATTACTCCAATGTTCCTACACGCTGGATTCATACACATTATTGCGAACATGCTTTTGCAGTTCCAACTAGGTGGCTCGATGGAAAGGTACGATAATTAGGTTTGTGAACATGATCGGAACTGACACAGGTCTCAGGGACATCGGGATGTTGAAGTTCGCCTTCGTGTACGTCGCATCTGGTATCTGCGGATTTTTACTCGGCGGCAATTTTGTACCAGATGGTATTGCGAGCTCGTAAGTCGATCCATCGAACTAGACTTATAAAATATGTAGTAATGATATATTTTAGAGGCGCGTCTGGTGCTCTTTTCGGAATTATTGCTTTGAGCATATTAGACTTGCTTCTGAACTGGCAACTCTATGAGCATCCAAAGCGTGCTCTGTTGTCTCATCTCATCGAAATAGTGATCGCATTTGCTCTAGGTCTATTACCAGGACTCGACAATTTTGCGCATATCGGCGGCTTTGCCATGGGTATTCTTCTCGGCCTCGCCCTCCTTCGAAGTCCACTAAAATTACGGGAACGTACTGGCCAACCCATAGCCAACGATTACTATCCGAAATCGAAAAATCTGAAGGACAGGTTCCTAAATCTTAAAATTGAGTTTTCAGGACGGCATCCTGCGTGGTATTTATGGGTTATCGTCCGCCTTGTCATGTTAGTGCTGGCAGCAACTCTGCTTATCGTCTTAATTCGGCTATTTAGTAGCGGAGGCGGCCATTGTAGCTGGTGCAAGTATCTGAGTTGCTTGGTAAGTTTTTTTTTTTTTTGTTTTGCAAGGCGATATGCTCTGTACTAACGTGCATAATAGCCTGTCAACGGGTGGTGCGACGCCGGCTTGTACTAACGTCAAAAATAGCCTGTCAATGAAGCCCTGTTGTTTGCAGAGAATTTTCATTGTGAGCTATATTCACGATAGGTTTCTGCATACTTGCTTGTACTTGCATTTTTAATTTGATGGTGTGTAGAATTATATGGTTGTAGATTGGAGACATTGGCGTTGGTCGGACTTGACCTTGAAACCCTGGCAATTTAGAAATGAATTTTTTTAAATAGAGTATACGACCCCATTGAGATATTGACATAAATATCCACCTTAGGTCCTGTTACTCAACCCCCTGTTTCGATAATTGCCTCTCTTCTAGGTATAATCTTTGTGACCGTTTTCTTTGATGATAATGCTAGAACTTATTAACGAAGCGGTAAGGCTCATCGCCCCGACGAAAACTTGAGAACACGTAAAAATGTGAAGATCTAATGACATATCGAACTCAAAAAATCGCCAGCGAACCGAACAGAATGCTACCTACCATAACCAAAACTGACGAAATTGCAAACAGCCACCTAGGGCTGTTGCGAATACGAATAATTATTCGTTATCCGCAATTTATCACGTGACATAGCTAAAATAAGCTAGAAAGTTGCCTAAGTAGGTAAGTAGGTACATAGCTCAGGGTTAATTACCCTGAAACTGCAGAGCCACTTAATATCGCACAGCGTCAAGAAGAGCAAAGTTATAGGAGGCAAAAAGTTGGCAACCGGATGTTACAAAGACTACAGCCTCAAGACAAGCCTCAACTGTCTGACATTGATCGATATTTTAACAGCGGCCGCATTGATGCCAGTGGCATGGAAGGTCCGATTGGCTATGCGACTGGTGGAGGCCCGGTCCATAGACAGGATTACCCTCGAATGGATGCTGCTGCCAGGGATTACTTGGCAATTCCAGCCTCCGCAGTCTCAGTTGAGAGATTATTCAATGCGGGGAGGGACGTACTTGGGATACGGAGATACTCCATGAAGGCAGAAACGATGCGGATTCTAATGCTACTAGATGATGTATATAAGCGGTAGTTGACTGCCCGACTATCATATACCGAGCTGGCGTACATAAGTGCTAGTAAAATCATTGTATACAGTTAGCATCTCATTTTATAGATAGCAGACCGGCCTCCCAGTGTTTTTGTGGTACATTTTTTTTCCTGCAATGCGCACCTGAACGGGGACATCGATATAAAATTAACTCTTCAATAATTTGCAATATTCGCAATCCAAATTTGCAGGTTTTATTCGCAATTACGAATATTCGTAACAGCCCTACAGCCACCCATTTATCCTACAGGAATTCAACTGAAGGGCACACTACGACATGAACTTGTGAACTATATTTCGTTTCCCAGTTCAATGGGATGGGAATCATAGCGATCGCAACGAAGCTGATTAGACATGCGCGCAAGGATACACCGAGATTGTTGAACATTATGTTGCCAAATAGGGGCAACGCGGCGGCGAAACAGGATCGTGTGAATGTTGCTTCCGCAAATAGCTGATGCCGCGAAGTGTAAGAATGTGTCAACGAGGTAATTTAGACACCCCTGAAAGATTGTGAAGCAGCCGCATCTCATGATTGCTGTCCCTCTGACACGCGGTCAGAGGCCAGTTCCACAAGTCTCGTCCGTAGTCACTTGCGCTT
This sequence comes from Lipomyces kockii, assembly GCA_030568215.1. Lineage (NCBI taxonomy): Eukaryota > Fungi > Ascomycota > Lipomycetes > Lipomycetales > Lipomycetaceae > Lipomyces > Lipomyces kockii. Next base: position 11,540 of record JAJLTN010000075.1, read on the forward strand.
GATACTTAAGGCCCAGACAGTGCAACTTCTTGTTGTCAACCTCGTGAGTTCACCTAATCTGCTCGCTACCGGTTATTCCAGTTTATTCTATAACAGTCGGATTATACCTTAATGGATGCACATAGGCTTGACCAGATGACGCCCATGATGACGAACAAGATCATTAATTCACATCACCACAGGACTACGAATCTTGGATGTTGAGAGTCGAAAGCGAAACCAACTTATCACGGCTACGCTGAATATCTACAGGCGCGGGCCGGTTCACGGCTAGACTGCACCAGATCGCTTTTATTACGGATAATCGACATGTTGAACTCAAAGCGACTCTGCGTAGTTACAGCTATGATGTCTCACACCTCTGTAACCGAAAATGTTGCAATCCAGAACATTTGATTGTGGAATCGAGAACGAACAATCTGAGACGCAGGATTTGCAGTGGGCACAGAATCTTAGTACATGACGTCTTCAGCTATCACCCATGTGCACACGGTAGCGTTGAGAAAATGCGCAAATGCATCCTACCTGTGCAGCATCTGCAAGATATAATGCCGAACAGTGAAGAGCAAACATCGACGGCAGCAACTACAGAGCCCGATCCAGATGATATAGCGACACTTACCAATGATGCACATGGGCTTGACCAGATTATGCCCATGATGGCGCAGCAGCTCATTAATAGATATCGCGCCATCACTACGGACCTTGGATGCTGGCAGTCCAAGTTGAAACCAGACAACTCTGGCTACTGTAAGGTCGGTCTATGGAAACTTCGTCCTATGTTGCACCAAGTTGCTCTTGTAGCCACTAATCGTGGTGATGAACTAAAGACGACTCTGGGTACGTCCAGCTTTCATGTATCGCACCTCTGCCATAATGGCAAGTGCTTCAATCCGGATCATATAATCGCGGAATCGAGTAAAAACAATCAGAGACGCAGGACTTGCAATGGGCACAAGGTTATAATTTACCGCGACTTCACATATCACCCATGTCAACATGGTGGAGTTGAGTAATGGGTACATCCTATAACGAGTTCATAGAATGTCTTTAGTTTACATTAAATAAGATGCTTTAATTTTCTTGCGGTGCAATATCAATGGCGTATTGTTGGCATTTTATGATATAGGCAATTTGGCGTATAGGTATAAGTTAGAATATTATTGCGATGATAGGAACACAGTAATGTCGATCTATATATTAAATGTAGCTGTTTCTATTTATTCATAGGCACTCATACCTATTCATGTAATATTCAGGTTAGTTGATTTAAAGCAGCTCATTGTAGATCTTTTGTCTAACTAAAGTAGATTGTCTGCGCACCAGACATGAAGATCATTGACTATGTCGTCGGAATACCTGGATCACGCCCGGACTGCGTCTGCTTCAAAGGCTGTATGATATATCGCAACCAGGAACAGCTCTTGAAGGCTAATGGTGAGTGGTGCTGGGCTGACTGTGGCTATCCGCTATACGATTGGCTGCCATCACCATACCGGAAACCTGACAAGTACGAGGATCGCAACAAACAATGCAATTTTGCCATCTCCAGAATCCGAATAGTGAGCGAGCACTGCAACGCTTATTTGAAAGGGCG
>JAJLTN010000075.1:13146-97929 GCA_030568215.1 Lipomyces kockii
TTTCAGAGTCTCAAAGAGCTTCGGCTTCAGATCTGCAACCGACGGCAATTGCAGTTTGCGTCGTACTGGACTGAAGCATGCATCCTCCTTCATAACTTCGCTCTACTCCAGGAAAAGTCTCATGGTATCGACACTTCCCAGGAGTATATTGACGAATGGGCCAGAATCAATGGTGGTACTGTTACTGACGAGGATGACGATGACGATGCGAAGGCAAGAGCTGAGGACCTCCGTGTGGGGAAAGAAAAGCGAGACTTCCTCCGCGACAGTCTCTGGAATTATCGGCACTAGAAATCATGGTAAATAGAGAAGAATATTAGATACGGAGTATAAATTATCATAAGAAATATAAACTAGATAACTAAAACAAAGCACAACTACTACTTCTTTGCTGCTTGTTGACGTAAAATCTCCAGCTGCAGCCTCTGAGACTCTACTTCCAATCTCTTCCTCTCTAGATCCGACTCTAACTTGAAGCGCTCAAGTTCGATACTCGCCATCGCATTTTGCGCTTCTATGTGTTTTACCTCGACATACTCTCGTAAGGCGTCAGAGCGCGCCTTCTTCTCCTCACGATCTTGTTCCATTGTCAAGGTGAGCAAGTCCACCACGGACGAGGCGCGCTGCGTCTGTTTGCCGCTTTTAGACTTGGCAGAAGCAGCCGCTGCAGGAGCAGGAGTAGCCATTGGAGTGTTTTCGGAACGCGTACCTGACGATCCTGACTCAGGACTCGGTTGACGGGGCCCCGAGGAATCAGTCCCGAAGATCGTTAGATCCACAGGCGAATCCACGCCGCGCATACCGTCACGAAGAACCAAATTGCGCTCGCCCCAGAGGGACATCATCAAGTCATAGTATGGGTATCTCGCCCTATACCATTCTAATTGCAGTTAGAATTAGCGCAACTTGACCACCTAATTGCAGTGAAATACTCACCCTCCCGATTAGCACAATTGGCGTCTTCCACGCCGGACCCGGTTTGTACACGCTTGCCGTCTATTTTGTTTTTCAGGTCCTCCAATCGGCGTATCTTGCCCCTAAAGACTGACGCGTAATGGAGGACACCGCGTCGATCGAGAAGATGTGGTTCATAGACGGGCATTCCGGCGAGGAGAAGCGGGACAAGCTCTTGAAAGATATCCTCCTTTTTAAGCCCTACAAAGGCATCCCCTTTTTGCGCGAAGAGGGCTCTGCGGAAGCGCGAAGTCTCGGCGAAGCTGCGAGTTATTCTCATACCACAAGACTCGGGGGTATGCTGACCTCCCCGCCTCACCATCATCATTTTCGTCTTCGGGATCGTTATCGTCGTCGCCACCATGAGGTACCTGATCCATGTCGACAGCAGGCCGTTTCGAATTCTTTCTCGAAGGTCGCTTGGCACTTCTCTTCTTGCTCAAAGTTGACGATTTCGTAAAGGGCGTAGGTGTCTGTATCACAGCGGAGAGAACTTCACGGTCAAAAGCTTCCGGAACTGGAGGTGCAGCGCTAGTCGCCTGAGCAGAGTCGCGACCTGGTCGAGTTTCCTCCGTAGTTGCAGCTGGAACCGCATTATTAACGATAAATTGCAGAGGGACGGGATCGCTGTCGCTCATATCGCTCATCAAATCAGAAAAATTGTTATTGGAGTTCATGATGATAGCTAGTAACGGATATAAAGTTGCATAAATAATATGGATTTTGTCCAACACGCGTCGGTAGCGCGTCGGCAAAACGATTCAGAGTGGGTTAGGGCGAGAAAGTGAAAAGAACACAAAAAAAAGCGAAGTGGATGGAAAATGGGGTTTCAATGAAAACTTGTCAATGCTGAGGGGTTTTGTGTAAGTGGTTAGGGTAATTCTGTTAAAACTTTAAAAAACGCCAATTTCGCGCTTTGGATGAAAGCCCCTATTGAACAATATATTGCTATATGAACGATATATAATGCTATATTTTATGACAGCATCTACCTTTCGTATACACTCTAATTACAAGCCAATAAAAGCTACATGCCACAAAGCAACCTCACCGGAAGAGAATTAAAAAAAATTAGCGATACTTGGTTTCGATCCAAGGACATCAGGGTTATGAGCCCTGCGCGCTTCCGCTGCGCCACATCGCTTTGCCAGTAAGAGAAACTTCTCAGAGTTCCAGTTGTTAAGGCGGCATAATGAACCCTAACCCTGCACTAATTACATCCAAAAGAAAGAAAGAAAAAATATTTATTAACCCGCTCAATTTATCCACATCTGGGGCGCGGTTTACGACCACAAAAGGCCATGCTGAAACACCAAAAATTTCACGTCACCGAAGAGGTACAAAAGTATATCGAAGCGCACAAACTCCTCCCCCTGCGACCAATATATCAGAACTTAATCCAAATGGCCGGTAGCCGTCAGTTTAAGAGGACAGAACTGCACACGATCGCAAAGCAGCAAGTCTATAACATCTGACTCTCACTTACAAGAAAGCAGTGGAAAAGAGACGCCGTGGACTACTTCAGATCTGCGCAGCTGCTGGTTGAAGGACAAGACGGCTATCGATTAATTGAAGGCTTCATGAACCTGGAGTCTCATTAGCATTCATAACTCCTTGCTTCAGCGAAAGTGTATCCGTGCGAAAATGATAGAGATATTTATTGATTCAACATTTGGTACTAATGAGCATGGATATGAGCTCTACCGTGTTCTTACGGAATTTGATCTCGTCTCTCGACCTCTGTCCTACCTTCTGTTAGATACGTGTGATGTCCAGGAGGAAGGTCAGAGGGGAACCCGGTTGACAGCCTGGTTTACGGCATTACGAGCAGCAGGGTTAAATAATGTTGTTCGTACTGACAAGGACTTTGCAGGTAATAAACCTTAATTTCTAAACCTTAATTTCACTGCTATTTCAGATTCCAATTGATTTTTGGTAGAAGTGACCGCTGCTAGCATAGCCTTCCAAAGAAACAACGACGGATATAATCATCATCTATGTCTATGGCACAGCCTGCGAGCCATTGACAAGTATATCACAGCTAAACTAAAAAGCAAGGGTTTTGATTCCATTGATAATACTAGGAAATCTACCCGATTGACAGCTTTGCCTCAATATCTGCTTTTGCTGTAGCACGAGTCTGACTGGATCCTATCGAATGGTCAGTCGAAGCAATATACCCGGGACCAGGCGCGAACCTTGCGTGGCATGATAAAGCGGCATTTACTACGACATCCTGCCTTGCCAAAGCCTTTTTTGACAGCGAAGGCTCGCCGGCACCTGAGGGTTTGGAGTACCAGACCTATGCCGAAATACGCAGCAGCTCGATCAACGAAATGCTTGAATATTGCAAGTCCATTGATCAGCCGAAACTTGTCAGGTATTTTTGGAGTAATTGGTACCGGCCAACCTCCAGAAATGTTGGTTCGCGATGGGAAATTGCTTCACTTTGTGGTAGACCAGGCTCCAATGCAGCAATACCAATTTCGCGCACGACAATGCGCTTGGAAAGTCATTGGCGAATCCTCAAAAGAGGATTATGGCTCACGATTCCTTGCGCCAATCTCGTATATCTCGTGACGAATGATATTGCGTCAGTGAGGTTACTAAGGCTGGTGTTCCCTCTTGGTGTAAGAACATTCGAATGGTCCTGACTAAATTCTCATTATTCGTGGTGGAGGGAGGCATTTTATATATTGCTATTGCATGTTGTTTCATTTTATCGATTATGTTTTCGGTGGAACATATGTAAGTTAATAGTAAATAATATTTGAAGTATTGCTTAGATTGTGTGGCTTGGAAGGACACTAATCGTTACAGCCTCATGATGCTTCTAGCAGAAGGCGAGATGTGTTGGGCAAATTCTGGCTATGCAATTCAGAGATGGCTTCCGATTCCATACCGTCATCCAGAGAAGGAAAATGACTTACAACTTTACCGTTTCCTCTATTGCTGTTAGGTCAGAACACTGTAACCGATATTTGAAGAGGTAATATATAAGCGAATCAAAAATTTTGGGAGCCAGCTTATTACGACAATGTATTTACATTGTCTTGCTTTTTTTCTGTTTAAAGTCAGTTTAGTGCAGGCCGCTATTTTTTGGTTGTAAGCCAGTGTATTTTACAAGCTATGTACATGCATGTCCTGGCGAAGAAAAGCGAGACAAACAAGTAAATAGGCAAAAAATAAGGAAAGAAAAAGAAAAGGAAGCCGAAAGCGACGCCACCAGCTGCCTGCCAGGGCCCGTAGGCTATGACACCAACCCAGTCAGCCCGCCACCAGAGAGGACCATCCACTTTCGGAGCAAGGACGGCAAAGAGAGGGATGCGGAGAACTACCCGGGGAAGGAACCGGAGAAGTTAACCCCAGCGCGAAAGATGCGGCGCTTGGTGCCAACTTAGCGTCGAAAAACTTTAATTATTTTTAAATTTGGGCATGTAGTGTAGTTGGTTATCGCGTTCGCTTCGCATGCGAAAGGTCTCCGGTTCGATTCCGGACTTGTCCAATTTTTACTGTCGTTGTAAGCAGATTTGATGACTTTTTTGCGTCTGTCTGTATTATTTGTTCTCTAGTCGGTTGCTTTGTACATCTTTTGGTTTCACTCATACAATTTGTTCTGTCCGCACCCTGGAATACGAAGAACAAACACCTAACCCGTCAGTTGCTTGAACTATATCGTGCAACCGTATCCTCTGCTATTTGCTACAACATATCACTATTTATGCGATCATAATCTCTATAGAAAATGCTGAATATTAATTGCCATATTAACGCCTTCAGTGCTTCCAATACTCGTATTACGGAGCCAGCAAGGCAACTTGTCGAGGCACAAAACTTCTAGTAGTGAGTAACTACCCTAAACCGCAATATGACATGGGTCTGAAATCTAATGGCCACAGCAGGTTCAAAGTCTAAAACTGGGCGAGATTATGATATATTAATTGGGCGTCCGATATTTAAAGTGCCTACAAATCAGATATTTCTTACGAAATGTTTTGTCGTTTGTTGTCTAGCACTTTCGTACAATATGGAATCCCTTAGATTGCCATCAAGTAGCCACTTGCCACCGCAGTAAAGTATATGTATCTGTGTTCTCTTTTATTTGTTATGTTTATTAACACATAGTATATGATATATCCACGGCAACTAACAGTTCGGCGGACATTAGATCCAGCTGTGTGGCGCAAGATCCAGCTGCAGCTTGCAGGACCACGATGCTTTCTTAAAATTACAATCACGGTGAATTTCCCAATAGTATACATAGTAGATCTTCTAAAGTTACATAAATAGAAATTCTTTAAGATTTCGTAGCTTGATATATTATTATGCAAAATTTCTCTGTTCAAATGCCCTTCCTGCGCCATGCTGCGTATTCATCAAATTCGTCATCATCATCGTCATCGGTCTGGGTCTCCTTCTCCCGCTCTTCTCCATCCTCCGTATTTGTCAGGCTCCGATTACTGCGGACAAGCTTGCCATTTTCCCTTAGCACAGAAGTTTCAATATTCTTAAGTCGAAGCTTTTCGCGCATCTCTTTGAGCTTCAACACTCGACTCTCTAGAGTCTTCTGCTCTTCAAACTGATCTTGTAGTTCATCCATAATCTCCTCCATCTCATCATCTTCTTTTCCACGGTGAGAATTCGTTGTTAACTGTTCCGCAATGACAGCAGTGGCCTCTACGACTGTACCCGCCTGGACCTTAGCGATGTCTTTCTGGAAGGCAGCCCATTCTGAATCAAGGTCAGACGCAGTTTCGGCTTTTGACCTGTCTGCTTCTATGGGGTTGTCAGTCGATTGTTGACGGGGAGCGTCAAAAAAATCTGACGGAAGCTGTGACCTTGAGTCGCTCTGTTCGCGCCGTAATCGCTTGCTATGGTCTCCTTGAGCTTCTGCTTGAGCACTCGTATCCAATTGTCTCTTAGCTTTGCGCTGCTGTGCGACTTTGTACTTTTGTACAGCATCACGATGCGTTGGGGTGCCAATGTGAGCCTCCCATTGCCGTTCGTTTGAAATGGAGAGATCGCAGACAGTGCATTTCAGTTTATCGTTTACATATTTCGCAAAAGGGTGCTCCACCTTCTTCGTAGCTTCTGCTTGTCGGAATAAGGCGCGAATACTTGTCGTCATCGATTGTTGTCGCCAAGTCCTTCCAGCGCAATGTGCGGCCGATGAAGTCGAATCGCGGACTCGACACCGCTTTCCTTCACGCAGAGGTCCCAGACTGAAATATACGGTAAATTGCGCGTCGCAGTATATGTCGGCACGTTCGTAGCAAAAGTTCTATGCATGAATTCCAACGTCATCGCGTTCTGAACAATCCATAGAAGCCACTTTTATCATCATTTCGCAAGCACAAGAACTATTGCAATCATATTAGCAAATTTACTATCAATCACAGTCGACTGCGTTATATGACCATTGCGCATACTTCATGATCCTGACCCTGACTCAGGACGAGCGTGTGCTGAATTTATTTACGAGCTGTCTTGCGCGCTGTAGTAGAGTAGTGTAACGTAGCCATTACGCGACTCTAGACGCCACTTAGCTCTCCCTATAAAGGATACACCAGCTTAGAAAGTGCTTTTCTTTATAAATACTACGCTTCAAGCAGGCCCAGAGCCAGCCGTGAGCCCTTGAGCTATATTCAGAACGCGAACGCGTCAGGCCCGTCTGAACTGGGATAGGAGCACATTATAGTTACGATATCAACAATCGGCGAAGCGAACAGTTGTAATGGCGTCAAGTATGCACAGTTCACTGATCTATCATTCGAGGTTTACATATTAATCAAAAATTGTAGCTGAACCACGAAGGTCGAGTCGCACTACCAAGGGCCAACATAGTCAAAAGTTGACAGAAGAGGTCGAAGCAGCGGATATGCGGCGAGCAATTAGTACATCAAAGACTACAAATAGAGAGCAATCCGAAAGGAAAAGGCCCAAGGCAAAGTCGCAACGGACGAAGAAGCAAAACATGCCTGAAGAAGAGGAAGAGAAAGAGGAAGGGTCGTATGTGCGCTGCGTGTGCGGTCTCGAGACAACTGATCCAGAAGACGACAAGCCACTGATGGCACAATGCGAAGAGTGTCTCTGCTGGCAACATCCTGAGTGCACAATGGGGATAACGGATGAAGCTGAAGTCCCTGATCAATATTTTTGCGAGCGCTGTCGGCCTGAGCTTCATGAAGCCTACTTCAAGAGGATTGCGCACCAAGAACCGACTGCTGCACCAGGTCTCAATGATCCCGACTGTAAACCGGAAACCGTCGGCCAGTCTCTGAAATCAGCTAAGCGTAAATTTCCACGCTCACCTTCGTTCGAAATGCCTGAAGTGAGTTCATTGTTATCAACCACGCACTGAGCAATTTCAAGATATGAGATCTGACACTGAATTACAGGCCCCGCTGAAGGTACAGAAGAAAGAACGCCATGTTTCGGTTCCTGATCAGACCGATGCATCTATTTCAGAGAAGTCCGTCCTGCAAGATGAAAAACCACAGATATCAAGACCACTGTCAGTCTCTAGCCATCCACCACTTTCAAGAAGAAAGTCATCAGCTGCAACTGTTCCGAAAGCTGTATCTCAGTCACAGAAAGTAGGTCACGTCGACGATTTAGCTGATAACGTTCGGAAATCAGTTGCGAGTGGGATACTGAAGCTGCTCGAGCAGGCCGCCGACGCAGCTATCACCAATGATGCACTTAAACTGGGCGAGGAGACCACGGCACTGGAGTTTGCCGAAAGGCTCAGTTTAGAGATTGAGTACTCTATGTACGAGCAACTCGCAGTAAAAACGGAGAAGGATGTTGGACACAAATACCGAGATAAATTCCGAACTATATTATTTAATTTAAAGGATATCAAAAATTCACTGTTACGGCAGAGAGTCCTATCTGGCGAGATCACACCAGACCATCTAGTTCGAATGGCACCGGAAGAGATGATGAATCCTGAACTTCAAAAGTTGGCAGAAGCTGTGAGAGCAGAGAGTATATCGCAGTCTATCTTAAAGAAGGTTGAAGCCCCGCGAATACGAAGAACACATAAAGGAGAAGAGTTTGTCGGAGATGTCGACCCTATGGGCACATTGCCGGAGAATGCCCCTGAAGGAGAGGAAGAGAACAGTTCACAAGTCAATCCTGATGCGGCAACACGAGTTTCCCATAGTGCCAATGACGAGGCGTATTCTCGCAGATCAGTATCACCTTTCACAACTGTCGAGCAGCAAAATTCAACTGAGCTAATACCGGATGATGACGGCCGAGAGCGATCTCAGTCGTTACAGTCGTCTGACGCTGGAGCGAAGAATTCCGACGATGCAACGCCCTCAGCTGGTTCTGCAGGTGCAGACAACGCAGATTTCGACATAGATCAAGTGTGGAAGTCAGTGAACAGTCCACCTCCTAATGAGAAGGACTCCCACATTACGTCGTCGAATGCGGTTCAACCGGCTTCTCCACAACCTCAGGGTCGTCGTCAGGTTATTGACGAGGACATCGACAGACTCATTAACGACGACTTGGGTCATAATGCGGTGTCTGAAGATGACTTCGACCATAGCTACTCGCCCATGCTGGAAGCAACAGTTTCTGTGATATGGGAAGGATTGATCTCAATGGCCAGTGTGTCCGAGTTTATGGGTAGTGCTGTTCAAGTCGGAGGTCCTTTGTTCGATGGTGAGGTCAGACGATGGCAGGATGTGATTGCGCCATCTATTGATATTGATGGGCGACTGTCAAAAGATACGGCGGCCAGCTATTTGTCAGAAGTATCTTCGACGAAAGACTTAGTTGCCGTATCATTCATGGTAAAGGATCCAAATTTAAAGGAACAAGAACGTGCCTTTACCAGGCTCTTCGACTATTTCAGAGGGAGAGATAGATATGGTGTGATTCGGAATAAGTTGCCAAATGTCAAAGATGCGTACCTAGTACCTCTGCTCCCCGCTGATCCACGACCTGACTACATGCATATGATAAGCTCAATCAGCATCCCTCGCATCATCACAATGCCAATGCTTCTGGGTATTTTTGTGATCAATAAGGTCAACACAGCAGCTCGAGCACCCTCCAGCAGCTACACAGATCGTCATACCAGCCTCGAAATGCACGTAGAATCTGATGAATATGATCCTACAGCAACTCCAATAGTGCCGAGTGTCTCATCAGATGCATATGGTGCTCGAGAGCCATGGTATCCACCTCTGTCGATGGAGACGTCATCCTTTCCTTCATCGCCATCAGTGACCATTGCATCCCCAGAGGTAGATTTGCCGAGAGGAATGGTTCAAAATATCACAGATGCTCTACTGAGCCTTGCTCTGCCACAAAATGAGGTGGCTTTGTTGCAGAAAATTCTTGAAAGCAGTCCTGAAATCGTTCGAGATCCATCCCTCATCAATGATCCAAATTTCTTGATCAAGGTTGTACAGGATTATCAGATGAAGCATCCCTGAGGGTGAACTACGGTTTTGTACGGATACATGTATGTTTGTCGCAGGAAACAGTCTGTTTGTATTAGCGTCTTTATTTGTATAGTATGCGGTTTTTCTATAGCTTGATCTTACCGGCAATGCAGCCTTTATTGCAGTTTTCGTATGTCTGTACAATATAATATGTCTACATATAATTCAATTCTTTTTGTCCAGGCTTTCATCCTTTGCATCGGTTTCTTCTTTGAGCTTGCCACTTTCCGGAGGTTTGTTGCCTTCAGCCGTCGTTTTCCAAAGTACAAATCTTGCTCGTATTCGCTTTTTCAGCTTCTGCATAAGTGAAGTATGTTCACGCACCATGTCCTCTTCATAGACAAACCGGCGTACTAAGACATTGTAAATAGTCCCAAATGCAAGTGCCATCACCGTTGAGGTCAGAATAATGACATTATAAGGCATGCTAAAATCCGGCGTAGGAAGAGATAACAGAAGACTGGAGGTCCGCAGAGTATATGCATATGAAATAGTGCCGTTGTATTCGTTTGTAAGGACTGTGAGAATCCCTGGCGGTACGTCAAATCCTCTATTCGCATCCGGCGGGTACTCCGCCAAGTAGAGCAATGTTTTGTCAAAATCGTAACTTAGAGTAAGTCTTGACTCTGGAGGAATTTCGAGTTTGAGTTCGAGATAAGTGCCACGGACCCTTTCCAAAAACGGACGATATAAAACTTCTTTCACGACTTCGTCTTTGATGGCTGCAATTGGTGACGATGCTGAACTAGAAAGTGCTGCTGCCAATGTGTGGATATATGGTTTCATATACCACGGTAACGACTCGAAATATACAAGCGAAACTGAGTCAGTCATTGAAGGATTGTGAATGATGGTCTGGACACCGCCGTTTTGTTGGCCACGACCAGTCATGGACCGCTGGATGTATACAGGCGGACGCTCATTCTTAGAGACAGATGTGGAGTTTGACGTCGAGAAACCGATATCAAATTCATCGTTCTCTGAAAAAAATTTTAAGTTAGCCATGTCTACATGAGTTCCGAGTTAAGATGACATACCGTGTAAGGAAAAGCATGCCTTAGATGAGGTACTAGACACGACTGTACCTCCCTCTCGGGTGAGATGCCATTCTGGCGTAATGTGAGTGCAAACAGAATATGATGAGACATCATATTGAGACCTTTGATCTAATAGACATCGGTTTTTAATCTTGCGACCAAACACATCAGAAAGCTTCCAATCGACTACGTGTGGGCTAGGCAAAGGAAAACATATAGACTCCGAGTGATAGGGCTTAGATGTATCACACTGCAGCTCCTCCAACGGCGGTGGCTTGGGAACGGGCGAATCTTTAACAATTACTTAGACTGAACAGCTTAACAGGAGTCATTCAAATACTTACGCTTTCGTTGTAGTGATCGCAGTACGTCCAGGACAACGTCAACTTTCTGAGTCATATGCAGCCGGCATCTGTTATCTGAATCGCATATTGGGACGAAGTCGAGAGCCATAGATTGCCATTTCGAATCAAATATCCTATGACCATCAAGCAAAGAAGAAACTCCTGCCCGGCCCTTGCATGGAAGCAATTTCAAAAACGGGGTGAGGTTTTCGGTGCACACAGTCTCACGCGGCAACGATCCATGGTAGAGATGCAAAGATGATGATACGTTGCTTTTCCTGGCGGTTGGGTTTGTAAATATTGAGGAAGAGCCCCCATTAGAGTCAGGACGGAATGAGATCGGATTTGGTGTCGTCCGACTAGAGTCGACAAAATTCAATGACGCACAAAACAATCCAGACAAAGCATTAACTAACTCGTACCAGCTATTTTCAGCCCTATGCCTGTTAGTATTGTGGGATGTATTCAATAAGTGGTACATACTCATCATCTTGTTCGGCAGCGATCCATGCCCATACTTCTACGCCAGTTCCGCCTGTGTACTTTCCATTGTGTGGAAGCATGCCCCATTCTTCTGAATCCCACCAGCCCTGTGTAAATCGAAGATGTAATTCATGGGTCTGTGTACTTTTGACTATCTGGCCTACGCTTCGTGGGAACAAACCATAATGAGCCAAAAAATCGGCCCCATCAGTTCCATACACCAGACCGTTTTCCGCCGCTGAATCTGAATATATTTCGAAATTGAACGACGCCAATAGAGTATTCCGCGGTAATGGTTTGAGATCAAGACTCTCGCTGTAGGTCCCTCCGGACGCTAACGCGCAATCGGAAACACCGAAGAGCATGCATACAGCCAGAAGGTAAATCCAAGAGCCTAGCAAAAACATGAAGGATGTTGTCCAGTCATTACAGTTGGAATATATCTCAAGAGAGGAAATCACCGCTTCAAATTAACTCAGTTCTCCGATCCAGCGGCTCACTATCCGTGACTGTCGTAATATTTACGCAAAATCGCTTGAGCCGCTCGGCATCGCTTTGCCGCGAAAGCGAATGGCCATAGTTACCACAACATTTACAATCACCGGGACACTAATAATTTGAATTTACTTACGCATTATCTGTGGCAACTGGCAAGTACATGTTATGATCAGATCAGGTATCTACCAGAGCAAAGAAATAGGCCCGAAGTTGTACGGAATGGCTGGCGCAGTGATGCACACTGGATTTAATTTGGTTGCAACAGGAGTGTTGGATAGTAATTTGCTACTTTCTGGGATTAGGCAGCGTTGATTGATAGAAACGCATGACATTTATACTGGGACTGTGATCATGTGCGCTGGTCTTGAAAGCGAATGATTTATTAGTCATCGGCGAAGTGACACTGTTTAGCTAAATTGATAGGGGACTGAGCAAACAATCATTCTAGGCAACCTCAGAAATAGAAATCGTACCTATCATGTTCCACACTCCATCCGTAGGTGGCATAATAGATATACGCATTCATATTATCAGGGAAACGCTTGATCTATAGAAACAATAATAATGAACCTGAGCATTCTGTGATATGATGCCAAAGTCAATGATACATACCATTAAGAATCCACTAAGGACATAATTATCATAGCCATATGTAACATTATTCTGTTAGGGTTAGGACGGACGAACTAATCAAATGAGCGACCTGGCTCTGTTCTGCGCTCATCGGATAAACATCGCACGCTTGGTAGTTTGGCCAACAGACCATGCGGAGGAATGCAGCAACGTTTTTATGGCATAATATCTCCTTTGTCCAGTTCGTCTGTCTGTATTCGAGCCGTCGGCCGGCGTCGGAAACGTAGGAATGCTATCGGCACTTGTTCCAGCAAAAAAGGCTGTGCTTTGCAGTGTTTTATCTTCTGCAGAAATTAACCCTTAATTATACGGTTGTTAAGTTTGGTGGGATTGGTTCTTTGGGGGATCCAGTCTATCAGCTAATTTCTCAAAATCTAGTCAAATAATACGTCTTGACGGTTACGGCTTGATGACTGAAGTGGATTGCGACTAATTTTTCGCGAGCCGGTGCGAGTGGGCTAGCTTCGGACAAGTTCATCGGGCAAAGAGGGACAACTCTGGATTTATCCGATGCGCACGCTGCCCCTTTGTCAACTAAATATTGTGGAATAGGTAACCCTGTCAACGCGGTTTTGCAATGGCCGAACTGGTCAAGGAGGTGCGCTGTCACTCGAGCCGGGCATGCTTAGGTTAATTATGTATGGCTAAATTAATAATGGCTGCGCTGAATTGCGACACCTCAACACGGTACAGGGGTTCAGGGGTAGTGCATTGAGTCATTCGTTTTGGTACCGCCACAGGGAGCATGTAAACCCTTGTAATCCAAGAATTTCTGGCCCAAGGACTTGTAGACTGCTTCAAGAAAATGTCATCATCGACTATGTTACCAACAGACTTTAGCTGTTGACGAATTAGCATCATTTTCTCCAGATGAGAGGACAGTTCGTCACTGTCACGCATCTGTAACGAATACAGCTCCAGATTCAGCTTGGCTTTCTGATCCTGCAATTTGTTAATATGCCTATCTCTCATTATCATAGGCCCTAGAGAATGTATTCAATGTAACATCATGAGATCATTCGCATGTCCCATAATAATGCCCTTTGCCATGTCATTGACTTCAATATCAGCGGGAGTCATTCTTGCTAAGGGCACATCATTCTCAATCGCTCTCACGGCCTTGATTGCACGAAGATATGCCTTGAGACGGGACTCCCACACAATAAAGTTTTTGCCATTATAGACAGGAACACTAATGGCATTGGGCATGGCCATAACTGGAGAAGTGAAAGAAGACTGTTGCAATGTGTTCACGTCTGTCATCTTGCCGTCAGGGCTCATAACCACTGAAAGATGGAAAGGGTGCTGGAGATTCAGTTGAGGTCTTAACTGATGCTGGTACAGCCTGACAATGGCGCATGCCTTTTGACATACTACTGCCTGTACTTGCTCCGAAGTCGCCCAGAATCGACTGATATCGCTCGTCGGGTTTTTCTGGGATATCATCGTCATAGGTCATCCTCGATGTAACATTGATAGCCGCGAAATGATCGTGCGCTTCGGTTATTGCCAAGCTAAATATTGGCGCGTGGCGGTTGCGCGTGTTGATATCCGGTTTGTCTTCTGCCGCTTAGGCAGCGTCGATAAGAGCGCAAATATCGCCCGGACTGACTAATCTGGCGATCTCGACCTCCTCCTCCTCTTTCATGACATGCTATTTAACTTGCCTGACACCTCTCTCTGTGCCTGTGCCTGTCCCTTTCTCCTCTATCTTCTCCCACACCTCAGAGCGCAGCTAATATAATAGAGATGAATCGTTTTCAATGTGAATCCTTTGCCATTCCCAATTTTTTTACGGGAATTGCAACGCAGAGCAAACGTACTTCAGTCGCATGGAAACTTCAGCGTGGCTGCATTGTGTGTTGATAAGACGTCTCTATAACCGATCAGTTGCTCCGGAAGGTGGTCCTGGCCTTTCTTGTCACTCTCATCCACTTGAGGTACATGCTGAACAACAAGGGCATACACCTTCGGGCTACTTCTCGGCGTCGTCTCAAATTGCTTCGCAGACTCAGTCATGATAAAGGGCTTGTAACCAATGTCTAGGTCGTACTGCCACTTATTTCCACCTTTCTCTTTAGTTCGCAACGAAACTGTAAACCCAATCTCCGCTAGAGTGGATTCTCCAAGTAGCAATGGGGCATCGCTAGACGCTGTCTCAATTGCTAAAAACGGTCTCGTGTGGGAACTGACAATTCCTCGACAATCGGTCATCTCCCAGGTAGCCCAGAGCGCTCCACAGGCCTTCGGTCTCAAGGTTCCCGCTCCTTCGAGAAGTTGAGGGTATCTCTTGCCGTATGGTTCCAACCGATGTCGTTAGGCAAAATCAGCGCCAACAACGTCCACCTATGCACAGGTATCGAGGGCAATGTCAACATCTTCTGCCCCTGTGCCATTGCTAAGCAGTCTGCCCCTTATGCGCAAGTATTGTCCAATGCGGATTTCGGGCTCTTCTCTGGGGCACGGAGAGAGCCCTACTCGATTTCCGAGTCCGATAATTCCCATGCTTGTTCTTGACCTCTCTTGTGTCCATTTGCCTTAATTGTCTTTACCGTGGGTGTGGTGTCTCTTTTTTTGTCCTCGCCTGTTTGTCGTCTTTATCCTTTTCTTCTTTTCCATGGTCAAAGGAGAGATGTTGGGTGCTGCCGCAACGGTAGCAGATTTTATCACACTTCTCATTGACTCCCGAGGCGAACTCCTTTGGGTAATGTTTCCTGTCAGAACTCCGCGCTTTATTCTTTCCTTTTTTCTGATCGGCGGGTTGGTCCTTCTTTTGGACTCTCTTGCCGCGTAACAGCTGAAAGCAATGAAGTCGGCAAACCGTTCCACTGCACTCACTTCGACAGGCTATAACAACACGTGAGATAGTGTTCAAAGCTACGTTTGTTCGTATGTATGTGCACATTGATGTATTTTGTGTACATTGATGTAATGTCGCCAGTGACGAAACTAGGCGCAAAAGGGAAGGTTAATGCGGATAGTTTGTCAACAAACTGAGAGGTATGATACCTAAGTTCCCGTGCTAACTAATAACCTCTCGGCGCTTTTTAAGGCGATCGAGCTTGTAGTGCGCGGTTGAATATGCATTCATCGCAGCAAACAAGTCCCCCTAATGATTTTAGGCACAGAGTCCAAATCATCAGGCTTGGTCCACGCAGCGGACGTGGTAGGGGATAAAGACAGGAGCCTCTGCAAATAGCGATCTAAGTCTAAGCGAGCATCTCTATCCGGGATGTCCGCAGCAGCCCATGCAGCACACCTCAGAACGCCAGCTAATATATAGAGATGAATCGTTTTCAATATGAATCCTTTGCTATTCCCAATGTATTTTACGGGAATTGCAACGCAGAGCAAGCGTACTTCGGTCGCATGGGAACTTAGCTGAAAACAATGAAGTCGGCAAACCGTTCCACTGCACTCACTTCGACAGGAGACAAGAGCCTCTGCAAAATAGCGATCTAAGTCTAAGCGGACATCTCTATCCGGGATGTCCGCAGCAGCCAATGCAGCTTCCGACAAAAAGTCGCGTACTTTAACTCTAATTGTGTAGGGAGATGGACCTTGCGGCGCCCATTTTCAATCAGCACCTACATTCGCATGGGTGTGAGCAGAACAGACTTCATAAAGTCACCCAGAAGATGTTACTCACCGTTCTGAAAGCGCGCTTCCTGTCGGCTCGCAAGACTTCAATGAATGCCTCATCCAACTTCCCGAACCACTTGCGATTGCGGTATTCCAATGGACTATACGCACCTTGTTCGAAGTTCCTTCGCAGCGCTGTAGCCACGTTTTGTCTCACTCTTGCCAATTCCAAGTTGACATCGTCGATATACTCGTACGCAATCTCAGGATTTTTAAACCGAGGTGATTCCCTAACGCACACCAATATTACAGCTTTCGGATTGTGACCTTTCATCCACATATCCTTGTCACGACGAAGGCCAGGTGGTCCTCACTAAAGCCGACCTCAATCGTAACATGCAGGAGAGTTCCTTTATCGTCATCCCCATACACGAATGAACCATCGGGCTCTTTCGAGCTCTTGGAATACTCGCCCAAAGTGCTCCTCATGGTGGCAGACCCGGTGTCGACAATTTGGCTTGTTTCGTCTCAGGCTTGTGAATCAAGAGACATTCTCGGACGGAGGAAATGATCTCATGTCTGAGCTCAGCCGCGGCACCTTCATGGAGAGCTCTTTGACTAGTCACCACAGAAGGTATCTCTCTAGACTATTGTACGACAAGCGGGGATACCTGCTCCAGTCGTCAGCCATTCGCTCGAATTAGCTCAATGCATCTTGACAATTAATACTTTTGATCCTCTGGAATATTCGCTTCCGCCTGCAATTTCAAGTACTGAGAATAAGGCAGGTGAATATCTAGTCGGTTTTCTGGTGGATTGGTCTTCAAAAGATGAAGCGCTTTATCATAGGCCGATCGAGCATTCCCGTCGTTCGACAGAGAACTTGGGCCATAAATTGGCATCGCTTTGGACATGTCGACTGTGATGTAGCGTTCATCCTGTGCTACTCATCCGATAGGTCGCTGCCGGGTGCAGTAGTCCGCCGACTCGTCGATCTGGAACGAGAGCTTGATCACGTGACTGAACATTTCTGGCAATACCTAACCCCAAGGATCCGAAGTCTGTGTCCCGTACCTTCACCTTACTTACCCGGAGTTAACATCACGTGCGAATGACCCCGCTTCTCGCTCTGGGTCGACCAGCGTAGCGATTATGGAACCCTCATATCCTAGAAACTATCGCAAATGCAATATCAGAGAATAGCATAGAATAACTTAGTGATTGACATACATTTAGTTTCGCCGGAAACATGATAAGGTGTCAAACAAAGCTGATCCAAACACGGTAATTCCGGGTAGTCAATGTCAGGCACAATTTAGTTAAAATAGCATAGCACCCTCGATACCTATGCCGTATATCCGTATACGGAAGGCGTCAATTCCATCAACACAACGACACGAGCGAGGGCTCAAATGTTACCCGCCGCCGCGCCCGCCGCGCGTATGAAATGAAATCTTGGTGTGGTCTCGTTCGTTTGTCACAAGTGCTTTCTTTCATGCCAATTCATCTCGGGCTTCTGACTGGACTGCCTATTTTTGATCGTGCTCTCACTCAAACCCTTAGTTAATCAGCTTCTTACTTGGGACAGCAGTCTCTTCGAGTTCATTCCTGTTAGATCTCGGTGTGGGCTATCAGACAGTGTACGTAATACCGCTATAACCCCACCGATGTTGCGAGCAGACAGCTAATATTCTATCAACTGATTCAGTGTCAAAGGGAAATTGCGCATTACATATGGACTAGCGAGAACTGCGTGGAATCAACTTCGATCGCGAATCAGAACAAAGAAACAACGAACTCTGTCGCCGACACGTACTCACTGACCTTAATTGTCACATCGTCTGGAATTGTGGACGATGGCATCGAGCGAAAAGAGTATTTCTATGTCCATACAGACTACAACGTCTACCGAGCGCCGAGACGTATTTTCCAAGATCAGACGTTATCCTTCGGCTCCGTCTTTCAGCAAAGCGGCAGCGGCAGTTCGGCGTCGCCGACAGACTGCAGCAGAAATACAAGGACTACAATCCCCACCTGAAATTAAGCTCTTTGAGCAAAGCGCAACAACGCCGAATCTGTCGTTAATCAGTACTTCCTCACCATCATCGTCCGTTGCTACTGCATCGTCGGTAAACAGTGTCGCGTCCTTATCAACGAGTCAACAGACAGTGTCGTCACCCCACACCGAAAGTTCTGAGTCGTCCTCCCCTACGTTTCCGGCGGTGCCTTCAGTTACCTCGGAAGCGAGGACTCCCACGCCGTCGACGCTCACTTTAGCGCATCTGACGTCACCGGAGAGCACGAGTGTCCGGCGACATGACTCAACGAATAGCTCGCGTCGCAGTTCGGACAGGACAGAGAGTGGTGGTAGCCGATCTGTAAAATATATGTTCAACAATTTTGTTAGTAGCATTAAGGGGTCAAAATCGGAAAAGGTCTTTGAAATTTCAGATCCATACAATCTGAAGCATGTCACGCATGTGGGTTACAACTTGCAAACCAGGGAATTCACGGTATGTCGATCAACCGTTAGCTTATTTTCTACTAACTGTAGTAGGGCCTGCCGCCAGAATGGCAGAGAACTTTAGAAGCTGGCGGAATTTCGAAGGCAGAGCAACAGAGTAATCCACAGACAATGTTAGACATCGTGGCATTTATTTCGGATTCGATGTCTAAAGATGATAATGTTTGGAAGAAGTTTGATCATGCTCGGCATCAAGACATGGTTAGCTACGCGAATACGCCGATTTCGCCAACATCGCATCCATCCATGACGCCGCGGAGTCCACATTTTCCCCGGAATATTGAAGGTAGCTTTGAAAATCCAAGACCAGCTCCTGTACCTCCTACAAAGCAGTATCGCGAGGACAATTTGGTGCCGAATCGACCTGCACCGAAAGCTCCCGGTGTTTCCAACCTGCCTGGTCAACAGACGCAGCAATATCAGTATCCCGCTTCGCAGTCGCCTACATTTAATAGCCATACCTACACAAGTTCTACTCCCGCGTCGCCACAATACCCGTTTCGGCCTCAAGCTTCTCCAGGTACTCCACCAAGTAGCCAACTCCAGTCCCAATCCCAATCCCAGTCCCAATCCCAGTCCCAATCCCAGTCCCAGTCCCAGTCCCAGTATCCATATCAACAGCTCCATCCTTCACCTCCTAATTTCACGTACACTGCCTCGCAAGCCCAGATCTACCGCACACCTTCGGGATCTCAACTTCATTACCAGCCAAGCCTTCACCGGCAGGCTTCCCAGAATCTGCAGAATGTAATTCAACGCGAAAAGGACCTCAGAGCTTCGTGGCAAAAATATCAGAACAAGGAATTGCCACCAGAACCGCCATCGGAGGAGCAGAATGGGGTAGCCGTTGAGTCATCAGGAAGTGCCGGTGTCAGCAACTTGCAGCCATCACCTGAGATTCTACTACGTGAGAAACCGGAGCAGACTGACTCGACACGTCTTCCATCTCAGCAGTTATTTGCTGGTGACGCCGAAAAGCAAGATGACGTCGAATCACATAGCCAAGTCTCATCAGGTAATACACAAGAGTCACCGCGTCGTGGACGACAGCATCATTCGCCCCGCCACAAGCAAAACGGAATTATGCACAATCCGTCTATCGAACATTCGAAGCTCAAAAACTTGGAGCACACTGTTATTTCTCCTCGTAAGCGCGAACAAAAGCGTATGAGGGATGCCGAACTTATTGCGAAGCTGTCTGCAATTTGTTCTACTGGTGATCCGACTCGGTTATATAGAAACCTGCACAAGATAGGCCAAGGTGCATCTGGTGGTGTGTACACTGCTTATCAAGTAGGTACTAACTTGAGCGTCGCGATCAAACAGATGAATCTAGAGCAGCAACCTCAGAAGGACCTAATCATCAATGAGATATTGGTGATGAAGGAAAGCAAGCACCGCAACATTGTTAACTTCATTGATAGCTTTCTCTACCGAGGGGATCTTTGGGTTGTTATGGAATACATGGAGGGTGGAAGCTTGACTGATGTAGTTACATACAACATGATGACAGAAGGTCAGATCGCCGCTGTGTGCAGAGAGACATTGTTTGGATTGAAGCACTTGCATTTGAAAGGTGTCATTCATCGGGATATCAAGTCGGACAATGTTCTGTTGTCACTGACAGGTGACATTAAACTGAGTAAGTTGTGGCCGTATTTGTAAATGGTCGCATGCTAACTCGACTAGCTGACTTTGGGTACTGCGCGCAAATCAACGATAACAGGATTAAGCGAACAACAATGGTCGGAACTCCATACTGGATGGCTCCTGAGGTTGTGGCAAGAAAGGAGTATGGTCCCAAGGTTGATATCTGGAGTTTGGGCATCATGGCTATCGAGATGATTGAAGGCGAGCCACCATATCTAACAGAGTCGCCCATGAGAGCACTATACCTCATTGCAACTAACGGGACTCCTGATTTGAAAGATCCCGGGTCGCTGTCATCGACATTCAAGGCTTTCTTAGGCTGGGCCCTGCAAGTTGACCAGGACAGTCGAGCATCCGCGGCTGAGTTGTTGGATGTAAGTTTTTGGAGATTCTCGAATATCGTAAGAGTTCAGTGACTGATCGTCGGATAGCATAATTTCCTGAAGCAGGCCGATAACCTCCGGTCACTTTCTCCTCTTGTCAAAGCGGCGCGACTTGCAAGACTGCAACAGCGCAAATCGTCGGGAAGGTGACAGCGTGAATCATGTGAATCATTCTTGATTTCCAGCGGGACTAGATTTTGTGGCACATTTCTGAGATTTTGTTGTTGCAATATAAAATTGATTTCACATTGGGCGTCTTTGTTTTTGTCTGTTTGATTTCTTTTTCTTCATACCTTGGTTCGTTCTTGGTATTGTTGGCAGCATATATATTTACACATGTTTATCAATTTTCATAAAACTGTTGAATTGTGATGGTGTGGCAATGAGTTTGCAGGGGCAAATAGAACCTTTTATATGAATGCAGATGGGAATAGAAAAATATTATATGTTTGGCGGACATACTTTTTTTTTGCGAATGCAGATGGGAATAGAAAAATATTATATGTTTGGCGGACATACTTTTTTTTTGCGGAGTTTAGCAATTAGGCATGTTTGTATCTTTTTTGTCTACCTTTAAAGTGTATTATAACGTGGTTTCAAAGGAAGCTACGTCGCATAAGATTCTACGATATCATGACAATGGCAGGCAGCGATCATAGTGAAGGTGAACTGCCGATTAGTTTAAGTTCGGCCCTTGATTTAGACTTCCAGCGGAGGACCGGCTATTCGATCTTATCTCTGGGTCCGCAGGCTTCATCACAGACTGATTGCTAGCAGTCACGCTGTTACAACGGCATGATGTTTAGATCGTCGGCCACTCCTTCTGCAATAGAAGCACTTGTCAGTATGTGCTGCTTATATTTATTGAGAGCCTATTTGGCAGATGGGCGTGGGCTGACGTAACATCTAATCGCATAGACAAGGCTACCGACGAGAATTTGACCAGCGAGAACTGGGAATACATTCTTGCGGTATGCGACAAAGTCAATGTGTCGCCAGAGAATGGGTGAGAATATAAACTCGAAATTTGTTTGCAGAAATTACAGTGGACTGATTAGCGTAACATAATAGAGCAAAGGAAGCGGTTTCAGCCGTACAAAAGCGGGTCGGACATCGATCGGCAAATGTCCAATTATACGCGTTGGCCGTGAGTATTTAGACCCGGTTCTTTATTGATAGCTGTTGTGTCGCTAACGAGACTATAGCTCGCGGACTCGTTAGCACAGAATTGTGGTGCTAAGGCCTATAGAGAGCTTGCGTCTCGATCATTTACGCAGGCACTCGTGCGGATGGGATCAGATAAGGTTAGCAAGCCTTATTAATCGTATATTATTGGAATAAGATGCTGATGGCTCCTAAAGAGTGTGCATAACAGCGTGAAGTCACGTCTGATTCAAGTCATGGAAGAACTGGTTAAGGTCTTCCAAGGTGATTCGTCGTTCAGTCTGATGTCGGACGCGCTAGATCAAGTGAAGACAATGAGTAAGATCTTATGCGATACCAATGTTGAGTCAGTTAATTGCTAATAAGCTGTAGACCCTACCATAACAGCGCCTGAGAAGCCCAGGGAGCCACCCGTCAAACGTCAAGAGACTAAAGAAGATGACGAACTGCAGATGGTTCTGGCGCTATCTCTGCAGGAGAGCAAGGCAAAGGAGGAGCGAGACGCAAAGAGCAAGCAAGAGGAGGAAGAACAGAAGAAGATGAAAGCAAGCAATGGATATGATAGTCTAACTGGGGGTCTCGATCCGAATGCGACCATTTCTCGTGTTCGCGCACTTTACGATCTCACCGCGACAGAACATGGTGAGCTATCATTCCGAAAAGGCGACGTTATTTTTGTCCTGGAGGCTGTCTATCCAAACTGGTGGAGGGGCTCACTGCGTGGCGAAGTTGGCATATTCCCTCTCAACTACGTGATACCAATGCCGGACACTAGTCCAGAAGACGCTCGGCAGGAAGCGGATGAAGAAGCGCAGGTGTTTTCCGAAGCTGATAGTATTGACCGCTTACTCTCGATCCTGTCCAGTCCAAGTGCGTCCGCGTTGGATTCGGACGAGCTTGAGCATGTATATAAGGCATCCATGGCTGTGCGACCTCATCTTATCAAGCTCATTGATCGATATGCCCAACAGAAGGAAGAAATGCTAGATCTCACTCAGCGGTTCACAGCTGCGATGCAGAAATACGAGGGATTTGTTGATTCGCGTGTCCGTCAATACCAACCTCCACAACAACGCTATCAATCGCCTCAGCAGTACCAGTCGTCGTATCATCCATATGACGGCCAGTATGCATCGAAGTATTAGTGATTTCTCTATTCAGCAATTAACGCGTGTGAGATGATGTATGATATTGAAGTTTTGGAGTTTTTGGGGCTATAATGGGACAAGGCACATCTTCGAATTAATGCATGTCAAATTAGTGAAGCCAAAGTATAGAATGCATTTCATGGATGTATATTGGGTATTTTCACAAATTAATTATATCGGCCATTGATTGTAGGACTACTAGGAAACACTCAATTCAATCAATCCATCTCGCGCAATATAGATATGCATTAATTTTAGTAGTAAGGCACTGCAAGTCAATATATCTTGTAATTAAATCAGTTGCCAGGCTTTTCCTTGAAGAAAACAAATTCTAGCGCACCCACCAGTGATATTTCTTACTCACCGACAATGTAGGTGTTAGTTAGCCTACGGGAGGAGTGGTGGATTACTTCTTCTGGATGTCCATTAATAACAATATACCAGTAACAACTCAATTTGAGACAGGCCTGTCTCCGCCCATTTTGCTGCTTAAAGGCCGGCTAATGATCTAAGCCACAATATCAGTCGTATGTAGAATCCTTGGTTCACCAGTTCCTCTCATATTGCCCACACAGAGGGGCGAATGCAACTCCAAGCTTGAAGTCCGCCGGAAGTTAACCCTAGCCCAGCAAATGCCTGTTTCTGATACCAGGCGACCAGGCGTTCGCTATTGTAACACCAAATTAAGACGTCACAGGAGGGCATTGGGTTTGGGCTTGCAAGTATACCCTCAAGGCCCAAGCTTCCAACATACGCATATTGTGTTCGTCAGTGAGTGAATAGATGTCCTGAAAAGTGATTGAATTCTGTTATCTGTAATTTGATAACTCAGAGACAATGTATGATAACTTGTCTAGTAGATGCGCTATGTAGGGAGCGTTATACGGAAGGTGCGCACGTAAGCTTTGGGTGACGCGTAGCCTTGTGGCTGATGCGCGTGTGACGTATATGCTCAGCTCAGCCTTACTGTGTAATAACCAGCAACTGGGACTTGACCGCCTCCGCCTGGCACTGGCCGCACATCGTAAGATCTAACAGTCAACAGCTGCACTCTCAAATATCTGCAACTATATTTTGCTTCCGTCGTCTACATATTTGCATTTGCCTGACCAGCTGTGATCTTCCACAAACGAAGGCCAATCACCCATCGATCTAACTATTCGTGCTGCTAACCTTCGTGCGGCGCCGGAATATCCCCGGCTACTTTAAACTGCCTCAAGCATTGAATTTGTCATCTCCAACAATCTGCAGGCTTTGCGTATCAGCATCCCTTGCGTCAACACACAATGTTTCGCGCATCTAGTCCGACTTCGATTGAAGAGGCGATTAGTATGTCATCTCCCTAGTTTGCGAGTCATCTCAGCGAGATCTCTAGTGATCTGGTTTCTAACAGTACCCTTCCTTACCAGACAAAGCAACCGATGAGAATTTGACCAGTGAGAACTGGGAATACATCCTTGAAGTGTGTGACGAAGTGAACGAATCTCCCGAGGATGGGTATGTTTGTTTTAGCCGTGAGCTGGTATCCGGCTAAACTGTTTTATTTCGATATGATCGCTAATATCATTGGTTGTCGTAGATCCAAAACTGCAGTCACTGTCCTTCAGAAGCGCCTCGCACACCGATCCGCCAATGTACAACTATATGCACTAACTGTACGTTGTCAATTCTTAGCTCTTCACATGCTCGATTATTCTAACGTCATAGTGTAGCTCGCAAACTCTTTAGCGCAGAACTGCGGCACTAAAATGCATAGAGAGCTCGCGTCGCGTGCCTTCACGCAGACTTTGATTCGTATGGCGTCTGATAGAGTGCGTGTTTTGCTTTCTCGGTACCTAATTAGAAATTTATTGCTAATTTCCACAAATGCAGACTGTGCATGCCAGTGTTAAGTCACGCTTGCTAGAAGTTATGGAAGGGCTTGTGAAAGTGTTTAGACACGACCCGTCTCTTGATATTATGGCGGACGCCTTGGTCCAAGTCAAAACGCTTAGTACGTTTCCAACCATCCAATGGGCGACTTTTACTGATTATTCTAGTAGACCCTCGGTTACACGCACCAGAAAAACCGCAGAAACCTCCGATTCAGCGAATGCAGACATCTGAGGATGAAGAACTCCAAATGGTTCTCGCTCTCTCGCTTCAGGAGAGCAAACAGAAAGAAGAGACTGAGACCAAGCAGCGGCAAGAAGAAGTAGAACGGCAGAATGTGGCAGCATTCAAGGAAGAATCTAACATGGGTAATGATGCTGCCGAAACTACTGCGCAAGCACCAACAGCCACAACTGACCCAGCATCGTCGGTCAATCGAGTTCGCGCGCTCTATGACTTGGCCACTACTGAGCCTGGCGAGCTTTCGTTCCGTCGTGGTGACGTCATATTTGTTATGGAATCGGTTTATCAGGACTGGTGGAAGGGCTCCCTTCGTGGGCAGGTCGGAATTTTCCCTCTTAATTATGTCACGCCGGTCAAGGAGCCGACGCCGGAGGAAATTCAGCGTGACGCGGATGAAGAAGCGAAGGTCTTTGCGGAGTCAGCGAACATTGAGCGTCTTCTGGCATTGCTGTCTAGTCAGGATGCTACCGAGAATGTGGACTCCATGGAGATGGAGAATCTGTACAAAACAGCCATGTCTATCCGACCAACTCTTATCAGACTTATCGACAAATATGCTCTGCGCAAAGAAGAAATGGTCGACTTGAACAATCGATTTACTGCTGCTGCTAACAAATACGAGACATCCGTCAATTCGTATATTCGGCAATATCAGTCACCCCGACTCCCAAATGTTTCTGCTACTGCTCCCTATGCTACCTCATCGCCGGTAGATCTTCTCGCGACATCGGCGATAAGCCCCATTGCTCCGTCATCCAGCCAGACACCGTTCTCGTCCTCTACACAGACACCATTTCGAGCACCCAGCCAGACGCCCCACCCACTGGCAGATCAGACTCCCTATACACCCTTCATCCAGACTTCGTTGCCGCCGACGACTGGTCAAGCTCCGTACTCACCAGTTTCGGGTCAGCAGCCTTATTCGCCAGCTCCCGATAACAACCCATTTCCATCAACATCTAATAACATACCTTATCCCTCGACGACAAATAATAATCCGTATTACCCTAGGGCGTCTTATCCAACGTCAAATACAGCTTCGACGGCGCCAAACGGATCATCTGGAGCGCCGCCTCAAGCGTTCGCCGGGTATCCCGATATGTCATTCGCATCTCGCCGTTGAAGTCGGTTGACCAAGAATGATGTAAGTATTTCCTGCAAGCTATGTTCTTGGATCAAGTTAGATAGTGTAATGTCTTTTGGGTAGCAGTATTTGTTGTCGATTTCCATGATGTCTTCGTTGTTTGCTATCGGCACGATATGTCCTCGTTTTTAATTTGTGTGTTTCATTAACTACATTTAATACATTGGTTGTTTTAATGAATTACTTCACTCATTTTTGTCCGATCGGCAGCATACTCGCATATAATCTCTACAAGAACGCTTTTGTGGTGGAAGTATAAGTACTATAAGTACTTAATACACTACTTTCAGTACATTATCGCTGTCATAATTACACAGTGGAGCGGAGATTTTACAAGTACCCTGACAGCAGTATATAAAATACAGATAGTTAAAACAACCGCCATATATCGCCATAGACAATAATCAAATCGTTCACGACTATAAATCCAATAAAAAAAATTTCGCTCGGCATTCTCGCCCGGGATTATTTATCTCTGAACCACAATTCCCATTTGCAACGCCCCCCAGGCATGTGACCCAATTCCCCCGGAATATACCTTGATCCCTCTTCAAATCCATACTCCGATATTTCGCCCGTGCTAAACACAACAAAAGTGAGAGAGACCACTTATTAACAAAGTTAACGATACGCCGGCAAACATTATAATTCTGCTCACAAAAAGATTGACCGAGTGTGGAGTTAGCAAACAATAAACGAATCAAAAGAAAACGACGACTGGAAACATTAAATGATGACCCATTCGACGTTCTTTCCTTCTGGTGTAGTCGATACTTCCGAATCACGGATCGATTCGCCCGCATTGGATATTGAAGTTTCGTCCACAACTGTGCCCTCCTGTGGCGCCGTGACAAATTGTCCTGGCCATGACTTAGCGGGCTGCGGTGTGGGTGAATGCGAAACATTCTCCTCGGAATCAGTTTCTAAACTAGGTAACCCATCTATCTCCTTCGTACTAGCAGTCGACGACACGCTCGACTTCCGTGCCCACAATCGCGAAACTAATGCTAGGCTTCGAGAATAGTATGATGTGGATATCCCAAAATCTCCTTGTGATTTCTCGCTGGCATCACCAACACCCGCGGAAGGCCGCGTTAACTCCATATCTATGGCTCCTCCAGAGGCAGTCGCAGCAGCAGCGGCAGCGCTTTCAACAAACGTAGCAGCAGCATCGCCAAACATTGTTGCGATCACATCGGTGGAGGGCACACCGGCCGCGGCACCGCCCAAAACTCCCGCGCCTGTAGGAGACGCAGCAATATCGACGGACGTCTGATATGCCGCATTAAACACATTATTTCCAATGCTCCAAATTCTGCGATAAATAGACACTCCCGATGCCGTAGACGAAGATATAGTACCGTTGCCATCAATAGTCTATGGAGAGTCATTAGCATCCATAAATTTCATGTTTCACACACAACTGCCGCGCTAGACTGTATTAGGCATAGCTGAACTCGTCGCGCCAACGCAAATGCCGGCTGACCACACGAAGAACCCTAATACACAGTGACCCGCAGCACCAGTTACCCTAGGTTCAACTTGCAGCGGGAGAACGGATTCGTCTGCCCGACTCTGCTCCGCTGAGTCCGGGGTAGGCCCACGGAGACAAATTACGGGAACTTCAGCCGTGCACTCGCCTTTCATCTCGTTGGCACATCCAGGACACTGTACGTAGTTTTCGCAAATGCCTGGGTTTTCGCAAACGCCTGGAACAGAGATCACATAGACCTCAGAAATTAGAGAAAGCTTGCTTACCTCACTCTTCTGGGATTGAACCATTTGCAACCCCTCATTGTTGGCTTTAACGTCCACGCTCTTGTCGCCAATAATCGTAGTCAAAACTATGCACTTGATATACTCGATTGATGTATTGAGTAGTTCGAGTCCGCCGGTTTTCGCTTTGTCCTGAGCGGTGCCAATCAGTGTTTCGATTTCTTGCTCGTGGGATGAAATTCCAGGCTCAATATAAGTATAATAGACGTAATTAGCGCCCTGCAAGTGAACGTGGTTAACGATTCCATATGCGCGACCAAATTACGCAAATAAATGTAAACTGTACCTGAGAGTGCGGCATTACGAGCCAAAGCATGAATCCGAATCTAGCAAACTGGTATAGGGGCAACCTCATATGGAATTAGCGAGATCGTCAGTTTGTAGCATAGAGTTCCGGCCTCCAAAGGCCGTTTCGCCGCAGATATCACAGATAATTCAAGTAGAGAGTAGCCGCAAGCTCAACTTACCAAACAAACAAAAAGCCGAACCAAGTTTCGACTGCCGTGACGACGCTGACGACTACCCAATACACTAACCACGGAACGAGTGCATCTTGATCCCGCGACTTCAGCGCCTTGTAAGACGCGTATACAGGATATTGAAATGATACACAGGATCTGCTCCGCCGATTCAAAATTAGCATCGTCTTAACACGCACAGCCTGAGAAGCGGGGAAAACGCCAAGAATGTGCTAGGTCACACTTACGAGAGGAACTTCAGGAGAAGACCAAACATCTTGAAAATAGGATGAACAGTAAGAAGGTCCGCTAAGACAAATCAATGCCAAGATTCAGTATGTATATCTCTACCGTTCAATAATTCAACGATGTGAGGAATGGAGGTCGACCAACGAGCTGACGATGTGTCAGAGATATGTGAGGTACGTTAGTAAGGGAGACTGATTAATCGCGGCGGCGCGAACAAACTCCCAACTGTGTAAAGCCAGCGAATTTACGCGTTTACAGCTGCAGCTATCACTGTAATTTCTCACTCTTTCTTGCACGTGATACCCCACTGAAGTACAGTAATAATAATATGAAGCACCAACCGTCACAATTGCTCGCCTGACTGTGTTCGCCGAAGTAGGAAAGCGCGATTGATTGTGACATCACCCATATAGATAAAAGTTAATCTATAACATACTTTTGATTTAATCTCATGCGGGTGGAACGTGTTTGGCGGGGATCACCGACTGGATCTCAACTATGCGCGCTGGGAATTTCAACATCGGGCCCATCAATTATTAATTAGTATTCCAGATTGGGACATCTAGCAGCAAACTCGTATATGAGTGAGTTGCGGTATCGCATGAGTGCATTTAAAGGCAACTGTGCTGCATTACAGATAATCTTATTAGTAGCCTCAATAAATCATCGTTGTTTAGGCACCTCTATGTCCTCTGCGATTGCAGACGCGTTGCAGCATCGCTGAAGCTAACACATACAAACAGTAATTATTGAATGCTAAACGAGAGTTGCCTTATCAATTAAGAATATGTACAAATGCAATGCCGATGGCTATCAATCGTCTATCGTACACGCAGCAAATATCTCTAAAACGTGTTAAGTTTGTAGGGATACTCCCACGACTGATCCTTGCGTTTCCACAATTTTCTTTTCTTCTTTGTCACGGCATGCTCAACAAATTGCTCCACACACATTTCTTTCTTAAATTTTCGAATAAATCGTGGATCCCACAACTCCGACGCAATTCCCAAATCTTTGCAACAGCGCATTAGCGCATTGCTCTTGCAACCCTCAGTTGCTGTAGAGATGTGGTTCGCGTCAAAGTACTCTTGTTCACCACGGGCGATACTGACTAATCTAAATAAGAAGTATTAGCCAATGTAAGCCATTATCATACGGAGATCCTGACCTGCCGTGGCAAACTAGGGCGTACTCCCGAGTAACCAGCTTAGGAGTAATGATGGTCTCTCCCCTAGGAGCAAGCCCCCAACCACCAGGTCCGAAAGCCTTATTCAAGATTCTTCGATATTTGATTTCCGGTAAATACAAAATACCGTCTAAATTACAAGGTAAGTTAGGCTTCGCTGTCTTGTAAACGGTAAATCCGCCTAGAGTCAGTGGTTACCTGGTTTGATTTCGACATCGTCTGGATCCACTTCTTTCATCAGAATACCTGCAATCTCTGGAGCAAATGCTTCAACGCTGAGGCCGTGAAATGACCTCGTCCAATCAACCTTGTCTGGAGACAATTTCTCGTCGAGTATCAATGGCGCATCGTTCAGCTCGAAGCCACCACCATCGGACGGTGATTCTTCCGTCTCCATGGTTGAATTTAGAGCGTCTTGAAACTTTTTGGGTGTCGTAGAGAGTCCGCGTCGGTGCGTTCCTATCCTCGACATACACGGTATATGAGCGCGTAAATGATAAGGTGATCGCAGTAAAAGCAACCGCCGTAGTCCAATGCTAGACATGGTAAAATCGCTAGATAAGAATACAACGATATAGAATGCAAGTTAATATTATAAAGCTAAGTCTGTAAGATAGATAAGAGAATAGATACAGTAAAATTCGTAAACCGATGCATCCAATTACTAGAAATCCAATGCGTCGGCGACGCGAATTGACGCGCAACATAAAGTACAGCCACACCTCATCTGCATATATGCCAAGAAGTACGATTAACGGTTTTGATTATGGCTTCAACTGCGTTCGAATATTGTTCTTCTTTTGCTCCCAGCATTGTTTGAGAGCTGCTATCTACATGTATCAAGATGTTTAGAATTGAGCTTCTCGAAATTGAAATGATATATGAAATAAATGAAATGTCGTCGGTGATCCGTTATATCCACAAATCGAATCTAGCAGTAGAAAACACCAATATTAGTGGTTTGCTTACCTCTTTGGCACACTTTCTCCAGTCGCGGCCATTGTCCGCATAACAATTGGTCAAACTCATGTTTTCCGCTATTGCAGTATATGTCAGAGTCATCCTAAGGTGTAGTTGAGTCGTGAGATTTACATACAGGCACATCCTGTGTCTTCGATTCTCTTGTCCCTGTAGGGATCCATCAGCAATCAAAAACTCGTCTGAGAGTGCTAGAACGCGTCATACCACTCATCCGGCTCATTATCCCCTTCCGATGTTTGTTCCGGAAGATTTCGTATTGGCTTGTCGTTGGTGCTCATTGCTGAATGACCGACTACTGAAATGCTGAAGAGTGAAATGACTTGACGTGAAAGACAAGCGCCTGCGTTTTGTATGTAATTTAGTCGCAATGACAAAATTAGGAATCTGGCTTGCCATCAGAACACTCAAATCACTGACGCTAGGTCAGGGGCCACTACTATTATTTATCCGCGAGATATCCACAACAATAATTATAGCCTTGTCTGTTAGCCAGACCCGCACAGAGGTTTGGTTCTAGGCCGCTCCAAACCACATAATGCTATTTCAATATCTTAAAACATAACTGGACAATGATTCCTCCTTAACTCAGCGCGCCATTTTACATATAACCGTAATATTCATTAATGACGCCAATCGTATACGTAAACATACAAATAGCGATATCCAATGCATACAAATGCAAGTTAAATTCGATTCCGATGCAAATGAAACCCAAGGTGAAAAACAGTCAATACAAGTATATCGAAAACCTAGACCCTAGTTCCCAGTTTCTATCGCATCATGAATAAAACTGTAAAAAGGCAGGCAATTAAACTCATAGCCAAAGTTCCTCGTAGCACGTTACGTTCGATGAGTGAAAACGATGCACTGCAGGTTGCACATTCGTAGTCTGTAAATAATATTAGTGAACTGCCAACTAGCACGCACAGATCAACATACTATTTAATGGTGTGTACGGTTGGGGGGTGTAAACTCCAAAATTTAAGTTATTATATGGGGCAAGGCATCCAGGACTGGCAACCGCTGAGGGGTTAGAACTGGCGTCATAAATGTACAAAGTGTACTCAGCACTATCAGAAATTAGCCCACTTAATAGCCTTCTTCAGGTCAGTCAACGTACACTAGGAGCGGGATTGTAGCAGTTTCCTGATAGCCACTTGTATTCCAGACTACCTGCGTATCTTTCACTGTCAGATTTTCGGCGATTGGATAGTAGTAATTGTTGATGCTACAGTAAGCTTCAACATTGACAGCCGACGGAGTAACAATAAGAGATGTGTAGTTCCATGAGAACGTGGCATAGTCTCCAACTTTAATATAAGTCTCTGAGGCGGTAATGGCCGGCGTGATCATAGAAACGCCTCCGGGTGGTGATCGTGGATCTACTGAAATGCTAGAAGAGGTAGTTGAGGCACTCGCGGTCATAGACGCGGAGCTTGTAGTGATAGTGCTAGAGACATATCCGATAGGTGTGCCACTTCCTGATGCAGTAGATGATGTTCCCGTCGCTGAAACTGATGCTCTCGTAGTCGATGTCATGGATGGGCGAGATGACGACGGTGTTTTCGTTGAGGACAACGCTGCAGAGTTACTAGAAACCGCCCTCAGTTGAAGGTCTGCTAAATTATTAGAATTAGCTCGGGCAAGGATACAAAGGTATGAAAACATGCCATTTCTTGCCGTGAGGTCGTGCAGCCGAAGCCGGTTCTCAGAATAAGCCGCGGAAGATACTAGGAAGCAGCAGAGAAATAATATTATATTTAATTTCATGACTGTAGTATATAACTATCCGCCGGTAGAAACCAGGCAGTGAAATCTTATGCGATTGTCGAATGAAATGAGTGAGACTAAAAGGAGATGTCACTGGAGACTACCAAACAATATTTGGCACTGAAATGGGATCCGAAAATATCGCCAAAGCACGTGTAAACAACACTAGTGTCAAACAAGGATTAGCGCAGGAACCCAACTAGCTCACTAGGGTGCGGCTGCAGTTAAAAATAGACACACAGCGGAGCGCGATCTTCGCATAAAGTACGGCTCATTGTGTCTTTATGTGTGCCGTTTCAAGCTTTCTGCTCTTAGTATTCGCTCGCCGACTGAGCAGGTAATTTATATAAACACATATGCGGATTAATAGACTCTACAAAGTTGCTCGGAGGACTGAGGTTGGACCGACGAAGAACGGAACAGTGCGGTAATAGTCTTGTTTTGAAATATAGGAGTGAAGCCTTCACAGTATCATAGCATCTGAGGTTGTGTATTATGTATATGCTTACGTGCAAGTCTATCACTTGGTTAGCCGTCTGTGGTTATAGTTCTCACGCATATGTGCTCGAAATGTTTGATATTCCATGCACCTGTCCGATTCAGAAGGCAACCTTTATTTACATTCAAAGATGAATCTAACGATATGAAATCTACATCTAAAACAGTATATATATCAAGAACGTTTAGCAAAGTTAAGCCCCTTCCGTTGTCTTCTCAACCTGTTCTGGCTTCATAGCCGGGAACAGAAGAACCTCCTTGATAGAGTAAGAGTTCGTCAAGAACATAGTTAAGCGATCGATACCTGCACCCCAGCCACCTGTTGGCGGGAGACCGTACTCTAAAGCTGTGCAGAATGTCTCGTCAATCAATTGAGCCTCATCATCACCTTGATCCTTCTGACGGGCCTGTTCCTCAAATCGCGCGCGCTGGTCGAAGGGATCGTTCAACTCAGTGTAAGCATTCGCGACCTCCTTAGTGGCCACAAACAACTCGAATCGCTCGCAAATGCCAGGAATAGACCTGTGGTACTTCGCAAGCGGTGACATCATCTGCGGGTGACCAGTAATGAATGTGGGATTGATGCAAGACACCTCGATATATTCACCGACAAGCTTGTCCAGCATACGAGCGTTCGTCAATGGAGGACTACAGACAATGTTGTACTTATCTAAAATACCCTTGAGGAATTCACCAGTTTCCAAAGTTTGTAACTGATCTCCAGGAGGGAACTTGACGTTCAACTTCTCCTCCAACGTGCCAATCATATCCAAGCGCTTCCATGGCCGACTGAAGTCGATTTCCAAGGTCTCACCTCCATCTGGACCAGAAGGTTGATACTTAATCTTGTAGCCACCAGTGATTTCCTTAACCATCTCGGAAAAGAGAATCTCCGTTGTCTCCATGAGATCATAAAAATCTGCGTAGGCTTCGTAAAACTCGCAAGTAGTGAATTCGGGATTGTGTGTTAAGTCAATACCCTCATTTCGGAACTGTCGACCTATTTCATAGACTCTCTCAAGACCTCCGACAACGAGCATCTTTAAATAAAGCTCAGGAGCAACGCGCATGAAGAGGTCCATGTTAAGTTCATTGTGGTGAGTGATGAACGGCTTAGCTGTGGCGCCACCAGCAATCATGTTCATCATAGGCGTCTCAACTTCAATAAAGCCCCGACTGTCAAAAAACTTGCGAATATATGTCACGATCTTGGACCGAATAATAAACTTGTCGCGCGTGGTGTTGTTCATGATAAGGTCAAGATATCGCTGTCTGAAGCGTGTCTCTTGGTCCTTGAAACCATAGCGGTCAGTAGGCAGCATGTGCAAGGACGGCGAGAGGAGGACAACCTCCCTGGCGAAGACGGAGACCGTACCCTCGCCACCTCGCTGAGGCTGAGTTCGTCCGGGATAGCCCTTGACACCAATGATGTCGCCTCTGCTCAGGTGCTCGTGCATAGCTGCGAAGTCACCAGTAGCATCTTGAGCTTGACAGACAACTTGAATGGATTGACCTTCGGCGTGGAGATCGTAGAATTTCAACTTCGATCCCGACTCACGCTTGACATGAATACGACCAGCAATAGAGAGCCCAACGTCCAGGAGCGTTTCGCCCCGAGTGAGTGTAGAGTACTTGGAAATAAACTCATTGAATTTTGTTGCAACGTGGAACTTGTGAGGATACGGATCAGGCTTATGACTCTGGCGTAGAGCCTCGATCTCCCGGCTTCTCAATTTGAAATATTGCTGTAGACAGCCTCAGCATACTGAACACTATAAACCATAGTTCAGAATAGTAACAGCAACTCACATTGGGGGTTAACTCCTCTTCCTCATCCTTGGGCTTTCCCGCTGGCTTTTTCTCCGCCGCTGTAGCGGCCTTCTCCTTCTGCAGTGGCAATTAATCATCCACTTCGCGATGTGGAACTCCAATGGCAACTGCCACGCACCTTTTTTGCTTCCAAAGCACGCTGCTTCTGACGTTTCTTGAGCTCAGTCTTGGACACTTGCTCGCCAGTGACCTCATCAAGGTACGTCTTAGCTAATTGATCAGCAGCAGCAGAGACGGCATCAGTTGGGGCTGATTCGGAAGGCATCTTCTGGTAGATTATACAAGTCAATAAAATGCAGTTTATCTATAATGGCGACTGAAAATTGCGGTCGTGTTATTATTGGATACTGTCAACAGGGACTGGTAACCCTAACCGACAAAAGCGAAAAAATTTTAGATGTGACTAACCTTGTCAACAAACGCCCTACCCTAACCCGAAGCAAACTTCCCTTTCTGAGGTTTTAGTGAAATCGTCTATTCCTAATAAATTCTGTGTAGAGAGCAATGACAAATGCAGAACAAACCCGAACGCCCAAAACAGAAATCTAAACAGACTCCATATTACATGCTTTTTACTGCAGAAAATCTTACTAACGAGACCCATATTTCTCAAGTGCTCTTTTCTCGCGAAGCTGAGCAATAATTGAGCTAGATCTCAAATCAGACCTCGGCGGTGCGGGAGACTGACTTCCTGGACGAACACTTTCCTCACGAGAAGTGCTTGATCCTGAAGTTGGCCGCGAACCAGACCTCGACGATTGAGGTGTTCGGTTCTGCAAAAGCTGTCTACCGGCAGTTCCAAATCTACCCGTCCAAGTAGGAGTGCCCACGTCTGCTACTCGTGTAGCACGCCGAGATTCACGTAATGCCCTGGCAGCATCGGAGGCAATCCGGGAAGCCTCGCGCTCTACCAATACAACATCCGGCCTCGATGCATTCATTATTTCATCGTGTTCCAAAGCACTATGTACTCCGGACCTAGCAAATAAGCTCTCCATAATCCCATGTTCACAATCGCCGTCTTGATCATTATCAGCAACTTGTTCGGGTTCTTTTTCTTCATCGTATACTCCACGACTTATCCGCAGTTAGAGACGTAAAGCTGTAATGCATAAGGTCGAACTTACTATTTTTCCATACCAGCAACACCTGTCAAACTTCCCACCATTTCTGTTTCCCTTTTCTTCTTTCGCTTCGTTGAAGGTTCAGATGTCGAATTAATCTGAACTTCTGCACCGGAAAACAACATCCCCGTTTCAGTGCCGCTGGCATCAGACTCCCCTAATGTGAACAGGTCATGCAAGTCGTTATTCTTAAAAAATCGGCGCTGTTTCGGATCTTTCAGAATTTTATTTGTCAAAAACTGCTTGAAAATCTGACGATGATATATCTTCTCCTCTATTGTGCCAGATGTCATCAGACGGTAAATTGCCACCTCTTTCTGCTGCCCTAGTCTCCATGCTCTCTCGCGAGCTTGGACATCTGTCGACGGATTCTAACGGA
Source organism: Lipomyces kockii (assembly GCA_030568215.1). Classification (NCBI taxonomy): domain Eukaryota; kingdom Fungi; phylum Ascomycota; class Lipomycetes; order Lipomycetales; family Lipomycetaceae; genus Lipomyces; species Lipomyces kockii. The sequence goes on from JAJLTN010000075.1 coordinate 49,522, forward strand.
GCTGTATTAGCAAAAGCAAAAGAAAACAACATAATGGCCCTTACCCAGTCGGGATCAAATATAATCACACGGTCCGCACCAGTAAGATTGACTCCGAGACCGCCGACTCGAGTGGTCAGCAAGAAGAGATCAATTTCACTACTATTGTTGAATTCGTCAACAAGCTCTTGACGTGAGCCAATTGGGGTAGACCCATCCATACGACGGTATTCCACGTTATCCAGCGATCTGACAAATATTTCAAGAATATCCAGCATCTGACGAGTTTGGCAGAACAAGAGACACCGATGTTTCTGTTTTTTCCACAGCAAAACCAGTGATTTCACAACTTGCATCTTGCCCGATTTAATAGGAGACCCATATTTGTAGCCCTCTTTCTTCGCTAAAACTTCGCGGGCAACCAAGTCAGGATGATTGCAAATCTTTCGAAGAATGTCGACTCCAAAAAGTACCTGTCGTTTTCTCGCCATAATACTCTGCATATCGCCAGACTTCAAAAATTCGACATACGAATCGCGCTGCGGTTTGGTGAGCTTGCAGAATAATACCTGTTCTGTCTTCTTAGGTAAGTCTGCGGCGACATCAATTTTCATGCGTCTTAGAAGGTATGGACTAATCAAGTCTCGAAGAACGCATGCACACTTATATGCAGTCTGAACTTGAACGTTGGTTGCATTTGCATATCCACCGATATTAATAGGAACGGCGAACTGTTGTTGAAAGACAGGAAGCGTCTACCGGCGTCAGTATATGTCCTGCTTAAGTTAAATTTCGCATACCCCTAATCTGCCTGGACTAACGAAATCAAATAAGCTCCATAGCTCGGTAAGATTATTTTGCAGCGGTGTACCGGACAAAATAATGCGATGAGGTGTCTGGATGAAGATATTAGGGTTTCTGTAACATCAAAAGAAGGGAATTTGGGTGACTACCTTCACCTGTTTGCATGTCAACGAGATATCTGAGTCGGGATTTCTAATCTTATGTCCTTCATCAAGCACACAATAGCCCCATTGTTTAGACAATATCGCATCCCTGTATATTTGCATGCCGACATAGGTCGTGATTAGAACATGTCCTGCCATGAGCGAATTAGCTGTGGAACTCTTTTATGTCTGGAGAATCAACACGGAGACTACCTTTAACTACAATTTTATCGACAAGTGCCCTTGCTAACCTTGTCGATTTCGAATCAATTCGCTTGCCGTATTCTTTACTCATCGCCCGGTCTAATTCATCTGCATCCTCTGCCTCCCGGAGCATTCCGCTACCACTAGAGTGAAGAATGACTGCACGCAACGGGGGCCACCAACGGTGAAACTCTTTGACCCATTGCTTCATCACAGTAGCGGGACAGACAACAAGCACCGGCTTGTCGAGCTTACAACTATAGTGCAATCCGGCAATAAACGAAATGATTTGAATAGTTTTGCCCAATCCCTGTTGATGTGTTAGCGTTCAGCCGTTATAATGGAGATATTTTGAACAGAACTTACCATCTCATCACCAATAATTCCACCAGTGCGCTGAGAATATAATTCCCAAAGCCACTGAACACCTGTTTTCTGATAATCAAAAAGGCTCGGATGTATGTCACCTGGAAGACGATATCCACCGTCGAATACCAAGTCGCCATTTTTCGGATGATGTCTGTGCCATTCCTCCGTGTCCGGGCCTGGTTCGTCGTCATTGGATTCAACCTTTACTGCCCGTGTGCGCCTTCGGAATGCTTGTCGCTTTTCGATCCATCGGTTTAAACGATCTCTGTAAAACTTCTCGTCCCCGTCATCTAGATCTGGTAACCGCTCCCTTACAACCTTGGATTTCTCTTTTTTGGTCCTGGCACTCGAGTCATCGTAATCATCGTCATCCATTTCTATTGGAAATTCGCCGTCGCCGTCCGCTTGGTCTGCCGATATATCTGACTCCGAAGGGGTAAATTCGGAATCTGATTCCTCGTTTACCCTAAATTCGTCATCTGAACTGATATGCCTTTTCTTGAGTTTTGACTTTCGGGACTTCGTGATAGCACGCCTCTTGCTTCGTGACTCTGCCGCGACCTGTATAGTTAATGCCTCTTCATCGTTTGATCCTTCGACAATTTCGCCTTCGTCCTCTTCAGAAGTATCAAACTCCAGTCCTGGTAATCGCAGCTTCTGATGTGACATATTGCCACCATCTCTGCGGGATGTCGATTGTGTAATGGCTGCAATAGTATCATTATCTTCATGGCCAGCTTGTCGCTCTAGTCCAAACATGTTCGAAAAAGGGGTGATCTTCCCGGTTCGAATAAGAAACTCGCGCTCTGATTCGTTTGGAAGCCTCTGTGAGCTGTCTGTAACGCCATTCATCGCCTGCCCAGTTCGTTCCCGTTCAGCCATGCGTTCACAAATATCCACAATATCTTGCTCTATTGGTGCTAGATCAACGATTCGCTAAATTGAAAGTTAGATCCTCACGTAAGAGTGCAACGCATAGTCTTTGCCACATACTATATGTTCAATATCATCAATAATATTTGCTCTACTGCTGATAGTACAATTCCTGTCGGACAACCTCTCCTCAAGCCGTGCTATTCGGTCCACGAATTTACTGGAGCTATCAGCCATAAATCGCTTTGAACTATACTTTTCTCAAACATACGCCTTTTGAGCTAGAGACTTGTCCAGACGGCGTTGGTCAAGCTCGGATTCGCGTTGATTTATGGCAAGATCCGCCTATTCTCTAAATGTAAGAATTGCATGCCCCGTTTAGATGCACTCGGGTGGTGCGTAGAACAGAGACTCACCTGTGCGGCGACATTTCGTTCTAAATCATCTTGCTCCATTGTGGTAACACCCAGGCTATCCAGGGTCTCAAAATTATTTCCGTCTGTCGAAATTGAAGATCCGGTGATAAGGGACGATGCATCCGCGGTCTCATGCGGACTGACTGACATTGCCGCGCCGAAGTCATCCCTAATTTCGGCATCTCGAGAAGCTACCACGTCCGTCAGCGTGGAGTTAGCTTCGTAAGCCATATGCTCTTCCATGCTGGTCTTACTGAGCAATGAGAGTCTTCTCCTGCGAGATCGTTTGGGCTTAGCCTACGAAGGTCACTGAATTGGGAGCATTCGACAACGATTGGCAAACCTGCTAGTTGTCGCGAAACTTAAAAAAGACGCACTCTCGGGCGTCATTGTTCGTCATGTAAACTACGATCGCGCTTCAATGCCACGCCTAATTGCAAAGAATGCCAGTTGGATTGGTATAATTCACAACATGCGCTCATCAGCCGGACGACGATTACCGTGGGAAATTCACAATGCCGAAAGCTCGAAGTCGACTGCAAAGACCAAACCCAGTGCGCCAAGATCCCGCAGACAAAAGAGTGCTGCAGATGCGACACCGCCGAGAAAGAAGAAAAGACAGAAGGCAGCAAGCGATAGTGATGACGAATTTCAGGAGCAGGATCTGGACCAAGACCAATCAGAGAGCATACGACGGGCCGGCCGCGACATCAGGAACACCAATGATATCAAGAACGCCAGCGATGGCAGCGATATTGATAACAGTGCAACAGCGCAATCCTCTGATTACGAGGAGGAAAGTTTATCAGGCGCCGGCGCAGCACGTTGGATCGAGATGGAACGGGGCGACGAGAAGTACCGGATGGTAGAAGATGAGTTTTTTGATGTTGCCAGAGAATACGCTGCATCGCTGCATGCAGCCGAGTTAGCTTATCTGAAATCCCAAGCCTCTCGTCCAGCTTCATCCCAACAGCCATATGAAACGCCTCTCACCCCCTCCTCCAATTCTACTCTTCTAGTTCCCAGTGACTTCGGAGCAGATAAGGCCTCGAAACTGGCACTTCTCATGACGAGTCCTATAAAGCAACCTGCTGATTTGGATGCCTATTTGAAGTCACCAACTACAATTCGTCGCAGGCCCGCAAAATACCAATCGAATTCTACGTCAGACGCGATGAAGGAACGAGATGAGGAAGAAGGAGATATTATTGACCAGCTACTTCGAGATTCATCGGCATTACCGATTACCAAGAATAGCCACGAGCGGCTATACAGTAGCGGTCGTCCAAGGTCGTCAACCTTAGATGAGAAATCTCTTAAGATGAGGTCCAGCACGCTTGAAAGACCATTTCCCCAAATCATCGAAGACTTCCCGATGACAGTGCCTGAGATGCCGAAGACGAACGTGAAACAAGAATCGACTATCTCTGAGCGGAGTGAATTATTGCCCATGGGGACTACTTCGAAGGAGGAGAGGAAGGAATCAAACGAGAAAGGCATTAGTTTGAGCCAACGAGTGGCACTTAGAAGAGCAAATATACTAAGGGGCAAGGAGGAGCCAGACTTTGTAACGGAATTTTTACAATCAGAGCCGCTTTACTCGACGCGGAGAAATGCCAGCAGAACTAAGACGTAACATAAAATCCAACTGTCAAGAACACATCTAGCGCACAATGGCAGACATTTTACCTGTTTTTAGGACACTATGAGAGGACATACCCTGTGAAGTGAAAAGCTTCCACGCGAGCGATATTGTTTTTGTCACTGCAATAGTATCGAGTAGTAAGACGGTTACTAATCTTCTTGCAATGCGCTCCGGCGTGCTTGCAAGTTTCCAGGGTCTACAATCTATTGAATAACCGGCGAATAAGGTTAGTTACAACCTCCTCTTCAATTACGTATATTCTAGATTAACACCAATAAGTGTAGTTGGCAATCTGCCGCGAGGTCTTGTTGGTTTCAGCTTCATCTTGCAAATTGCCGGTTGCAGGGTTTGGGTATCGTTTTATTGCGGTACGCCGGTTATCCGCGGTTGTTAGAGCAACGGTTATCAGCGGTAATACTCGGGAATCCGTCAGCTCGGATGCCAATATGGCTACACCAACAGCAATACCCATTACTACGACTACATATATCAGCCTTCCTGCGAAACCCATTAGGGGTTATCATTCGGCTCATCTGTTTGCTATTGTATTTCGAAGATACGATCATGCACTCCTTGCGTCGTACAGAGTCTCTTAGGCAAGGCTCTATGTCGGAATCTCTGTCGTCCTATGAGAAGTCTATACGATACTCCTCAGAGGACTGTGAGAAGAAGGAGAATGGTTCATACGAGTCGTCAGTTGTCACATGTACCCCAGAAGAGGGGACGCCTGCCACGGATGAGAGCTCTTCTGAGATACTAATTATACCCGATGGTGGTTTGGAAGCGTGGACAACAGTTATGGGTGCTTTTTTCGGATTGTTTGGCGCATTCGGATGGATCAATGCTATGGGAATTTTTCAAAAATATTATGAGACGCATCAGCTTTCAACGCTATCGGAGTCCACTATATCTTGGATCTCCTCGTTACAGATATTTTTTCTTTTATTCTCCGGACTGGTATGCTATAGTGACAGTCATATGGCATCAGGTGACTGACCTGATATTAAGTTTATCGGCCATCTTTTTGACTGCTTTGGTCCACGATTTTTGATATTCTTTGGAACATTCTTGCAAGTCTTCGGTATTATGATGACCTCGATTAGCCATACCTATTTTCAGATTCTTATGTAAGCTTATTTCATATCATTCTAAGATCGCTGACTGACAGAATTTTACAGCTGCCAGGCAGTCGTTGCGCCTATCGGTTCTGCATTCACATTTCACGCGTGCCTGTCGTCCACGTCAACGTGGTTTCATCGTAAACGAGCCATGGTCCTGGGGATCGTCATCAGCGGTTCCAGTGTTGGAGGACTTGTCTTTCCCATTGTCATTCGGCACTTCGCAAATTATACCACATATGGCTGGACAATGCGCTTTTGCGGTTTCATCATTCTCTCACTCTTACTTATTGCTAATGTTGCAGTAAAGTCTAACAACATGCCAAGTGGATGGACCCCATTGAATTGGTCGACCATATGCAAAACCTTCAACAATTTCAACTTTATTATTCTGACAATTGGATCTTTTTTTATATTCTTGGCTATCTTTTCGCCATTCGCATATGTGGTATCTGACGCGACTTTTCATGGAGTTGATTCTACAATGGCGAATTATCTTGTGTCCATACTCAATGGCTCCAGTATATTTGGACGTATTATTCCAGGACTACTCGCAGACAAGTTTGGCCGATACAATATGTATCTTGTTGGCATTTTCTTTTCGGGAATATTGACCTTGGCTTTATGGATTCCTGCACAATCTTTGGTAGCGATAGCTGCGTATGCTGCTCTGTATGGTTTCTTTGCCGGGACGGTTGTAACACTGATGCCTTCTTGCTGCAGCCAGATCAGTGACATCAACCAGATTGGAACGCGTGTGGGCACGATATTTGGAGTCATTGGTTTCGCCTGTCTCTCCGGAATCCCGATTTGCGGTGTGATCATCCAAGATGGAAGTCGGCAACTGCAGTGGATCGGCATGAAGCTTTTCTGCGGATTAATGATCCTGTGCGGAGGTCTAATTCTCGTATTTGCACGCTTGAAGTTGGCTCAGATGAAGGTATTTGTGAAGTTGTAAGGAACTTGGGAAGCATGAACGACAGCATATACAAAGTTGTTGTTGATAAATCGCTTGTTATGATTTTTTGTCTCATATGGATTGCTTATATTTGATGATAAAAGGGTCAATAGAGTAGTCATTGCATGTGCTTTAATGTGTCGATGGCGGGCAAAGAATGGCAAGAATATGATATAAATATCATTAGCTAGCAATTATTGAATACTATCCGGTGGTACGTGGGCATCTAGGTTCACTTGCGACAAACCTGTCATTTGATGTGATTGCTGAATCACAGGCTCAGAAGACTGCATACCAAAATGGGTTTGGAGATATATCTTCATCATGATCTAACTGCAGTCCAACTAATATAATAATGAACGACTATATCTTACATTTACGATCTGTTCTATTTGTACAGATTTGCTTGTTACGCATTACAATACTACAGTGGGTACAAAATGCATGAACCGATACTCTCAGAGAAATTCTGCAGTACTTTCATCATTTAGAAGTTTACCAATATTGCGGGGCTTGACTACAAAGTTATGGCGTGCAGAGCGGTTTAGGGTTGTTTGGCGGGATACATCCGAACTTTCAGAAAATTTCAGACCAACCATTGACATATCACCGACAGTAGTGTAGTTCCTCGACCCACTTTGGTTTCGGTAACTTAATATACTTCCAGCCACCTTGCTGTTGCGAAATTACAAGGTATATCCGGTCGCGGTACGACCGATGGCGACCATGGCATCAGCTGTATTGTTGGTGTCCGCTACAGAGCAGGATCCCTGCAATCCCCCGACCTGCACTCCCGCGTCAACGACGATTGCTCATACGAAGACGGATACACGAAATCGCGAAGCACATGCAAGTCTAGATACAGATGAGATGCAGCAACAGACTGTACCGCCCCGTCCCTCTTTTCCTAGCCATGTTCGACGGTACGACAGTGGCGGGTTTCGAGTGCGCAGGCAGATCCTTGATTCTCGACAGTCGACTTTAGCGGACATACTAGGAGAAACCACAGGCGCAGCTGAAAATGAGTCATTCAAAATTGTCACGATTCACGACGAAGTTGCACAAGGTGCAAAGTATATGGTGACAGACGGACTGAGAAAAGTGCCGCCATATTATTTCACCTACTTAACTTACTGCAAGCAGCGCTGGAGGGATCGCAATATTTTGGACATATTTGTGACTGAATTCCGGGATAGGGACGAAGAATATTACGTATGTTTCGATTGCGCCTCGTTCGTAAGAGAAAGATTGCTGATATCAATGACTAGAAACATGCGCTGGCATCAGGCTTGGTCACAATCAACAGCAAATTGGCCGGTCTTGATACCATAGTACGAAACGGTGATCGAATAAGTCATCGAATTCATAGGCATGAGCCTCCGGTGCCTGCAAAGTCAATTGAAATTGTGTTTCAAGATGAAGATATTATTGCTATTGACAAACCTTCCGGAATTCCTGTACATCCCACGGGCAGATATCGATTTAACACTATCACCGAGATAATGAAACACGAGTTGGGATTATTTGTGCATCGTATGTAGTATTTATGCTGCATTAAGTATTACGGCGCTGACCAATTTTTATAGCATGCCATAGGCTAGATCGATTGACATCTGGAATCATGTTCATGGCTCGGACGGCCAAGGCCGCTCAACTTATGAGTGCCCGACTTCGCGAGAGAACTGTTTTCAAAGAATATGTCGCTCGTGTAGTAGGGGAGTTTCCAGGACAAGAAGTCTCATGTGACATGCCCGTCGTCACTGTCCATCCCAAGCTTGGGCTGAATAGGGTGAAAATGGATGGTAAGCCGGCCGCAACTATATTTAACCGACTATCTTATAACGGGAAAACCAGCGTCGTTCGTTGTATGTAGCCTATTGTGTCGATTACAGGATGGTGCAGAAGCCCAGCTAACGTGATACTTAGGTCGCCCTCTAACAGGACGTACCCATCAGATTCGAGTGCATCTCCAATATCTCGGTCATCCGATTGCCAATGACCCTATATACGCCAATCGTCGCGTCTTTGGACCAGATCTGGGAAAAGGTGGATCTGGCGATGACGACGATATTGTCGTGAGACTGGCACGCATGGGCAAGTACGAACAAGCACAGAGCGTTGCGTACGAAGAGATCATACAGCACAGTAAGAAAGCTCAGGGTGAGAAACTTTCCGGCGAGAAGTGTGAAATATGCGACACGGAATTATACTCTGACCCTGGACTAAATGATTTGGAGTTATGGCTGCACGCACAGAAGTATGTACTGCAAATAGTGTTCATATGGACTCTGGTGCTAACAGAACCCAATTTAGATATGGATCGAAAATTGAAGGATGGGAATATCAGACAAACTTGCCCGACTGGGCGCAACAGAATTTCGGCATGTAGAGGTAGGAATAGTCTGTGTAATAAAAGTGCGCATATGTTGTATACAATATTGTATTATAGACAATGACATAGGGTACAGATCAATCCAATGTAATGCCACAACGAAAAGTAAAACTTAGTGTAACCAAAGACCATATAAGTTGACACGTCGTGCCATATTACTTCGCCGATTTTTTACCCCGTGCAGAAGTTGCCTTACCCTTCGCCTGCTTAGCAGCCGCCTTGGAGGGCTTTTGTATGTATTTATCCTTGGCAAGGTCATCAATTGACTCTTCCTCTTCGTCCTTGCCATTCTCTGGCTCATCTTCTGCGTCATCACCAATAACGTCATCCAATGCCTCCTCAATGTCGGGAATTTCTTTCTTCGCCCTTTCCTTCTTAGGATCACCGATTGCACTGGCTCTAATGAACGGAACCGGATGGTCCATGAGATTATATTTTCTTGTAAATGCTGTCTTTGTCGCCGTTGGAATTTTCTTCCATAACTCTTCGCCATTCTGAGGCCCCACACCCAGCTCCAGTATGGCGTCAAAATCTTCTTTAGTCATATAATAGCTATCCATGAAGTCAATAAGTTTTGAAACACCTTCAACTCCGTTGGTCGCAATAGGAGTATAAAGATGGTCGAAGAACGCGCTCATGTACTGTAGTCGGACTTCGTAACGATCGCCAGATATTCGAAGACGAGCATGGGATTGAATTTCCTGAAGATAACGCATAAGCTTGTTTCCTTTAGAAAATTGGCCCAACCAGCTCGTGAACTGATAACGTTCGCCGCCAGCTCCCGCACCGCTGGCGTACGCGGCTGGCCGAACTGTCGAAAGTATTCCATGGAGAGGCATCAAGCTCCACTGCTGCTGAGACCCGTGAATCATTCTGTCGCAAAGGTCGCCATCTGATATCGACGATGCTGCCTTGTCTAGAAGTTCCAGAGACTTCAAGTTGTACTCTGCACCTGGAGTATAACTCCGAGCAAGCTGTGGCCTTGTGCGCAAGTAATTCTCTTGAATCATCAGAGGCGTAAAGTCATGGTCGTTAAAGTACAATTCAAGTTTGTCATTTAATGTACTTCTAGTATTGGCTGAGAATAATGATCCACCAAGAAGCTGCCCAGCGATATCAAAAGGCTTCATGACAATATGCTTTTCCCAAGCTTTTGACATCGCTTTCCCCTGATCAAAGTCCATCTCTGTCCCAGATACTCGAAAAGTTGACAGCAAGTTGATAATTTGCCGAATATCAGAGTGAGAGCCTTGCACAAGCTGATCTATAACCGGCGTAGGAATTTTCATGCCTTCTCTATACGCAATTGATAAAATACGAGATCGGATTGCCGCAGCATCTGGTCGTCTGAATGCTAAGGTAAACGTAACTTTATCGAATGGTCGCATCTTGGGCAAACTGTAATCGTTACAAATCAAAATCACAGGTATCTATAAAATTATTAGTAACTCTCTAATAACGCCCTGCCGCTTGCTCTCAACGTACATGTGTGGTCTTGCAGACCGTCACCATCTGGCCGACACCGCCCCTATCGCCGGCCGACATACCGTCCACTTCATCCATAATAAGCACAATTTTTTTCTTCGAGGCTTCCACGTCGCTATTCTTAGTGCCAAAGTAACCCCTAAGTGAAGTATTGTCTAAGACACCATTAAACGTTTCCTAAACAATATGCAATCAGAAACCTCAGTCATAGTGAATGCAACATAGACGAACTTACTGCGACCACATTCTTACTTCTAGCGTCACTGGCATTGGTTTCGATGATATCATAGCCCGCTGATTTTGCGACGAGATGAGCAGCGGTCGTCTTACCAATACCAGGTGGCCCTGTTATTATGACAGCTCTATATAGGCCACTTCCATCTGGCCCTGGTTTCTTAAACCCAGATTTTAGATTACTGTCCCATTTTGAAAGCCAGTCTTGGAGTTTAGCAACCAGACCCTTATTCCCACAAATATCTTTCAAACTGGTAGGTGCATATTTATCAGTCCATAACAATGTTCTCACTGGAGTCCCGTTGGCACATGCAGATGTGGATGACGATGGTTTCAGTTCAGGAACACCCATAGACTGGGCCATTTCTTTAATTTTCTTTTCTTCTGCAGCAAACTTCGCAGCTGCGGCTTTACCAGCTGCAGTTGATCCACCATTGGCTGGCAACTCGCGTATCATTTTGTACAGACCCTCCTCATCTATTGTAGGAATATTAAGTTTCTTTATGGTTTCCAACTTCTTGGCACCGGCTTCCTGGCCCAGGACTATATACGATGTATTTCTGGAAGGCGCACCTGTGACCCGCCTATCCATAGTGTTAAAATGAGCATGCATAGATAATTATCATACATACCCTCCGTATCTCTTAACCAAATCAACGCCTTCGTCCCTGGGCAGCGTGTTTAAGATTCCGGTAAAGACGAAAGTCAAACCAGCGAGACAGTTTTCCTGTCCTACAGGTAACTCGACCTGGCCACCAGGGGGTTGATTGACTGCCGCTTGACGTGCTTTATATTCCTGGTAATTGAACCTGGGTAGTGTTAGCACTGTAATTTATCGACGTAAATCGGCGCCGTTCGTACTTCTTCTTATCTCCTGTTGTGGGAGGAAGTTCAATCTTTGGAACATTATCCAATATACTTCGCGTATCGTCATTGCTTGTGGAATCCTTTGCTGTTGTCCCTGCAGACTTTAATTTCTTTGAAGATGAACTAGCGGCCGGCTTGAAATTGCCCTCAGCCTCAGCCGCCGCTACTCGCTTGTAGCTAGCTGACTTTGATGGACTGTTCGCTGATTTGGGCCGGGATTGACTTTCGCTTTGTGATTGGCTCATGGCAATGTCGAGTTCATCGTCATCAACACTGAGAGATCCATATTCTGAGTCATGATCGTCTTTCTTTTTCGTATTTGACACGGCAGCCGTCTTCCGTGGTGGTGGTCTACTTGACCGGGAGGAGGCTGTCGATGTTGCCGACCGTTTGACGTCGTTTGCTTGTGACGAGCCAAAATATGATGACACTTCTATTCCTTCTTCGTCATTGTCATTGCCTTTGGCGTGCTTTGTTCGCTTGGAGGGCGACGTCCTAGCAGTTATTAGCCGAAGAATAGATTGCGGCTATACTAAACACACCTAGGTTCCTTTGACGTTCGCTTCCGCGACCTATACAATAATCAGTAATCAAGAAACAGGGTCATTTATAATTGGCCCAAGGTCAGAAACATACTTCGTAGAGACAACTTCTACATCACTGCTGTCATCGATAAAGTCATCGTCCGACTCTGAATTCGGTCAGTACTACTTCCGCAGTAGCAGATATCCTATCTGGCTTACTTGTTGACTTCTTCTGAGTAGGTTTCAAATGCCTTGCTTCATTTGCGGAAGACTTCGATGGTGATAAAGTACTCTTCGTGAATTTCTACATACGCAACAAATAAGTATAAATGAGCCCAAAATGTTGCCGGATAATACCTGCGGGGAGCTACCAAGTGGTTGGCTACTACCACCGAAAAACTTGCGGATATCCATTTGCCTTGACGCTGGCCTTCCTGCAATTCAAGTCCAATATATGTAACTGCTGTTGTTCTGATCTATTCACTGAAGATAACAATGGAATTCGTGCTGAATGTTTTGGAGCTCAGTAAAACTTAGTACTGAAAATCCTTCCAATCGTTGGTAACACAACAGCCCACCAACGGTCCAAAAGTAATTTTAACTAACGAAAACCTGATAGATCGCGAATTCGAAAGAGCTATGACGACCTGCTGCACCCCTGACAGCAAATATGATCAACATTGGAGCCTGCATGAACCTGAGCAGCGACGCGTATTCAGCGACGCGAACAAAGCCGGGTAACGAAGAATAACAAATCGAAACAGTAAGTCCTTATAATGTGCACCAGACTCTACCACATATCACATTTGAGTGGATCATTATGATCTAGATCATAGGCTACCATGTGTTGGCTGACAAGGGAAGTACGTAGAAGTCTAATGGCAAACGATATTTGGATTGAGTCATGCCCATGGAAGCCGGTCTCAATTACGGTCGACTCATTTTGGAAGACTACACATGCTCAATTCAAACATAGGCTCATGTTATTGTCGTTATATATGTAAATGTACAATATTTCTATATTCATACTGTCACATGACGACAATATACCTACCAGTCATACTTTCCCGTCGCGGCGAACGTACCCGACAAAAAAACTGTAGTCCTCAATATCCGTCTATGGAGAAAGATCGCCGACGAAGTTGCCCGCCTCTATATATTTAACAAATTATTAGCTCATCACATCCTCTAGTCCAACGACACATGCTCGGAGCTCACCCCTCTGCTCATCCCACTTCTCGACCCAGCTCTGTGGACACAACAGGAGGTATCCTCTTCGGAACTGCTGGCATGGCTTGAAGCCCTCGCCCTTGGCGTTGATGCACTTGAAGTAATCGACATAGCTTTGCCTGCAAATTGTTAGATACGCAATTTCTACGCACAAAAGTGATGTGATCAGCTCCGAGGTTGCAGAAGCTTACCAGCAGTGGGCAGTCTGGTTCTGGTTAGGAAATCTAAGAACTTGTTAATAACGGGAATATTCATCAACAGTGATATTATAAGCGTCTTTCAAATTCTACGAGCATACCTAGGATCGTATCTGGTGGGAGAACCTGGAAAAGAGATGGCTATAATGTCCGACGTTAGCCAGCTAGCACCCGCTTATCTATGAATCTCGTTTCGGTCAAATCACAGAGTGCAATGGCGTCCAATAATTGTCAATTGTATTTGCAATCTTTTCTACGAAATTCGAACTTATGTATATTCACCAAATTACTTACCCCCAGTAGAGCTCTTCAAAGAGCCGTCCTCATGAGCCTTGGTCCAACTCTCAAGATTCGCCGAGACTTTGTCGTAGACGTCCTCATCTTCCACAAGTCCCTTGCTCTTCGTCTGTTCAAGACTCTCCTTCAATGCATCGGCGGCAACCTTAGAGTGATCTAACGCCATATTCGTTGCGATAGAGAAATGTGCTAATGTCCGGACGAAACTAATTGGATGTGCGACAGAATCAGCCGTCATAACTCGTTCGTCGCACCGTGACCAACTCTGCAGTTACAACTGTAAATGCAGAGGTGTATTTATGGCTAGGCCAAATTTACCCGCTGCCGTTAAATTTTTGGCAGGTTGGGACGTGGGACAAACGGTGATAGGCTAGCTTTCAAAACCAGTTGAACATGGGTGCGCAAGGGTATAGTACTCATTCGGTGCAAATCTGGGGCTTGGTGTTAGTATTCGATCTCCGCATCCACTCCCTAGTACACCTGAACGTTGTTTGCGATTTAGCGGTAGTTGCTAGTGGTTTGAATACCGATGCATACTGCAGCGTGACTACTACATGGTCTGCGCGATTATAGATCCAAATTGCTCCTCCTCCACGCTTTAGTCGCAATAGAAGCATATTCACTGCTCAGCAATAGTCTCGGTTACAGTCTCGGCACTACCTAGTCCGGATATTCTAGAATTAGAAGAAGAAGCTCATTCTCGATTCCCGGAGAGTATTTGCGATCCTGTGAACCTCTCATCCACTTGCAGTAGGCTTCTTAGGCACCGGCAAGTAATGTCAACGCCAACTATCGCGCCCTCTATGGTCGCACGCGAGGGAAGAGAAATGCAGCGTATGCTTCACGAAAGTTAAGCAATGAAATTGTTTCCACTCTGACATTACTAGGATACGCACCGTCAGGGGCCCGATTAGTGGCAGGTGTAGTTGCACTAAGTCCCGACAAGACCAAAGTCCTATTAGTTTCATCAACTGCGCGACAGGACAAGTTTGTGCTTCCAAAAGGTGGATTCGAGACGGATGAACCTACGCCGGAGGATGCAGCAATGCGAGAAGCCTGGGAGGAGGGTGGCATAATTGGGCGTATATCGAAACCTCTGGGAGTCATTGATGATCCTCGGCCACCCAAGATATTCGTGGCGGACGTTGCTGGAGGTGGAATCGTTCCTCCTCGTGCTGAGTATTACTTTTTTGAAATGGAAATTGAGAAAGAATTGGATAAGTGGCCGGAAAGCGAAAGGAGAATACGTAAGTGGGCTACATATAAGGAGGCGACTAGCGGACTGATTAGTCGCCCCGAACTGATTGAGGCACTGAACAGGTCTTCCATCATCAAATCATGTTCTGCTGGACAAAAATGCGATGGGAAGGATTGAAACGCATTCTGTATATAAAAGTTGATATTGGATTTTGCAATGGTCTCCTTGTCACTTCTGTACTATACTCAGTTACAACCCACAGTTGCATTTGTATGGTGTTCACGATCGTCAGCTCCAATATAGGGAAGGCTCTCACTCATCCTTAACTCTAAAAATATAGCCTTGTTACTCCACAGCAGCCGATGCCAACAGACAGGAAACAAGCCGAGGATCAAATTATCCAACATATTCCAAGTAATCAAGTAAGCCAAATATGTAACAAAATTGCTCAACTACCAAAAAAACCTTTCGAAATGCAGCAATCCAATATAATCCTAAGCATGTATTGGGGGCCGTTCGGTCCTGGCACAGACGACGCCCTTAGATCCGACACTTGCGAAAGTATCAGTGCAAAAGTCACTCACAATAATACCTGGCGTTCCATCAGAATCGTCAGGTGGCATTATGACAATGGACGGGGATCTCGGTGATGATGCACTGCTTGATATGTCACTATAAAGCTCAAACTTTGCTCCGCCCGCTCCTTCGGGTTCACTTTGCAATATTCGGCGTAACGATAGTGGACTTTGTAAATCCTGCCTATCATTTTCGGGTCCTTCCCTCATTAACTTTGTCAAGGCATCGTTCAGTATGTTTGCCGGAAGCCCAATATTAGTATTCGGAGGAGTCTCCAGCTGAGATTCCCAGCCAACAGGTGGTGATGGCGGGGGGGATATCAAGAACAACCTACCCGGATCAGGTAACTGAAGATGTACCGTGTCTCTCTGTCGCTCGATTTCACTCATAGGGCCTTTGCGAGTCTTCGAGAGCAGTGGCTCTATTGGTGTATTGTCTGCGAAGTATATACGAATTCTGGAACTTGCACTGCCGTAGATGATCCCATCCAATTTCCTTCGAACTGCCAATGCGTCAGCTGTAGTTTTGAGCACCGTGAATATTCTTCCGAAGCTTGGGACAGGACCCCAGTGAATGAGTGAGCCACTGGATGCGGATTCAACCTGCACTCGGAGTTGCAAGAGGCGATCAGAATCAAAGTCGTCAGATCCCAACAGGCCGGTAAACACCAGAGTATTTGATGCAGGAATCGGCGGGATTAACGACGGCGAACGTGACGAATCCAGAGTCAGCTTTGAGCTGGCTTCCAGTCTTTCAATGTGCGCTGGTGATGAGCATGTCGGTCTCGCCGATGACGACAATGACAATAATGGTGCGCATTGTGCTTCTAGAATGTCTGAAGACATGATTAAACGTATACGACGTTCTTAGGCATATGGAAGTAGAAAGAAGCTAGTGCTCGTCGTTGTTTATTGGTCTTGCGTAGAGGTTTGTGGAGTGAATATTGTGAGCGCGGCACTACCTTGCTGAACCTAGCTCTACACGAATCGGTTGAACTTAATTGATCATAACACCAGAGATGGCCCGAGCCTGTGGCTGTTGGAGCGCAATAAATTCTCTTGCGCGATACTTGAAACTCGAAGGATATCCTAGTACACGCAGCCGGACTGTTTGGAAATTGATTCTGAGCCTCGCCGCCAGCGTCAAGTCACGTGCATGTACCATGATGATTAACATTTAATGAAGCGTCTCCAAGTCGATTTTGCATTATGATTGATGACCGCCGATGGATTCGGTCAGGGGTCAAATACTGTTGTCAAAATATCGTTGGGTTCTATAACTAATAGATATATGCGTGATGGCCGTTGGAGATCTGTGTCAGGACTCGAATGCTTTACGAACGGTTCCGATTCCGACCTTTCAACGTCCAGAATACATACAGTTGATGATTCCGGAGTTCAATAATATGGTAGTGCATGCCTCAGCACTTTAGTCCGGGGCATCGATCAACACCCGGTGATCTGAGAGTGGTTGGTCACCTAGTCCGTTCAGAACTAAGCTCAATATCATGATAACAATAGTTATTACAGAGTAGAGCTTATATACAACACCTATACATACAAATGTATGCACAAATTCATGCGTACTAAATGTCCTGGTGATATCGTGTAAATGCCACAACAATAAGTAACCGACGCTTCCCAACTTTGTCCGTAGCGACTCATCTCAAATCTCGTTTATTCTTCCTTGACCACGCCAACTTTCGCCGCTCTCAAAACGCGGCTATTCAGAGTAAATCCGGTTTGCTGAACGAAGAAAACTGTACCTGGCTCCTTGTCGGGCTGGGCCACTTCAAACGTTGCTTCGTGTCTATGCGGATCGAACTTCTCGCCTAGCGGATCGATCTTTTCTAATCCATGGTGCTTCAGTGTATGCTCTAGTACCTGCTGCGTCATTCTGACGCCATCATACAGCGAAATCAGTGCTCGATCTGTCTCGCTTTCCTGCTCCTGTGTCCGCTGGTCTTCTGGAACATTGGCAAGTGCCCGCTCGAGGTTATCAACTGAATCCAATAGGTCTCGTGCAAACTTCTGAATCGCGTAATCTTTCGAGTTCTGAATCTCGCGCTTTGTCGTCTCCTGCAAGTTTCTGAAATCGGCAACTTGTCGTAGGTACTTGTCTTTGAGATCAGCGATATCTTTTTCCTTAGTAGCTAGCGAAGTCTCCAACTCTTGGATTTTCTTCTCAACTTCTGAAAGCTCTGACTCTGCCTCCTCTGCCGTTGATGATTGCACTGATTCAGATTCAGGCTTCGTGGCATAGAAACGGCGGAGAGAGACGTTGGAGATAGCAGTCGCGGACGACGGAGTAGAAACAGGAGAACGACGTATTAGCGAGATCGATGTAGCTCGCGGAGCAGAAGCAACTATCCGTCGGCCAGTCTGACGGAAAGTGGTACCAAGTGTTCGTTGTAGCATGATGAACGTGGAACTTCGAGCGCACATAAGTACAATGTAAAATTCCAGGACAAATAGTTAACCTCACCTAAGAAGTCATGCACAAGCAAGAAACTGAGGAGGTGTATTCAAATCTTAATGGCTGGCTGATTTTTCGAAAGTAGTCTTTTAAGCCTGCTTAGCAGAGGTTTGAGTTCTACAAATTTTTCGGGATGGCAATAATGATGTCTGGCACGCGGCTTGCGCTCACAGCTTCGTTCCGATTCTCGCACACTTCACCCTTCAAGATGATCTCTGGAAGCACGCAATAGCCGATCCGTAGTTCTGTATCTATTCTCAGTCACGAAGACAGAAGTTAAACAGGCCACTCTATTATTATGTTTAATATTCTTCTAGCCGCCCGTATACGTATCCGGCATGCGGGCCCCACAAGAAAATGACACGAGCCCCTTGATCTCCTGTTCTTGAGCCGCACGATAAAATAACATGAGACCGCGAGATGCGAAGAAAATCCAATCCACAGTCAACAATCCAACAGCCATCCGCCGAACTAAATTAATCAGAACTTTGCCTGCGTCATGTCTCTCTGGGTGGATAAGTATCGACCAAAGTCTTTAGAGCAGCTATCCTACCACCAGGACCTCTCCGATCGTCTGTCTTCGCTGGTAAGCTAAATCGAAGACGTCAACGCGTGGGGATCGTTGCTGACATTCATAGGCCACAACTGGCGACTTTCCACATCTACTCGTCTACGGACCATCAGGAGCAGGAAAAAAGACGCGTATTATTTCAACTCTGAGAGAATTGTATGGCCCAGGAGTGAACAAGATCAAAATCGATTCACGCGTGTTTCAGACCTCCAGCAGTAGGAAATTGGAGTTCAATGTCGTGTCCAGCGTGTACCATATGGAGATCACACCTAGGTGATATTTTATCCACGTTGACTATGAGGCGATGATTAACGTGGCTTTTGTAGTGATATGGGAAACAACGACCGACTAATTATTCAAGACCTGTTGAAGGAAGTCGCCCAGACGCAGCAGGTCGACTTATCCGCCAAGCAACGATTTAAAGGTATTTCATGGCTTTCTTTATTCGGAGAGCTTCCGCACTAAGTGAATCTGTTTAGTGGTCATCATCAATGAAGCTGATTCACTCACGCGCGATGCGCAAGCCGCTCTTCGTCGCACAATGGAGAAATATTCACCTAATTTGCGTTTAATACTATTAGCAAACTCAACATCTAACATCATTGCACCTATTCGTTCGCGCACTTTGCTTGTGCGTGTCGCTGCACCGTCCTATACCGACATTCAAGATATACTGTCTCAGGTCGCCAAAAAGGAGAGATTTACACTGCCACCACGGATATCCGAGCGCATTGCGCGAGAGAGCGGACGGAATTTGCGGAAAGCACTTCTGACACTCGAGGCACTTTATTCACAAAAGTAAGTCTTCGCCCTCGGAATCTATTTGCGAAAGTAAGAGCTAATAGCCGCTTTAGCGACAAACTCTCTGACACTACAGTAATTCCTACGCCGGACTGGGAAGTAGTAGTTAATGGTATCGTGGATGTTATCATTCAAGAGCGTAATGCTCCTGGGTATGTTTTTCTTGTTAGCGGGTGGAGTAACGGCGAGCTTCCGGATATTCCCTAACAAGTAATCAGGATACTGAAAGCGCGCACGAAGTTCTATGATCTGCTGTCACATTGTATTCCTGCAGACGTTATATTGAAGGTAATCATTAATGTGTTCTGAACCACCATGGTTGCTCACCAATATGTAGACTTTGTTGTTCAAATTGCTAGAGCGTGTGGATACGGAACTGAAGCCTGAGGTTGTCTACTGGGCAGCATTCTATGTATGTTTCATTCGTTTAATTGCGGTCAGAATGCAAACTAACAACTACTAATTAAGGAACATCGTCTACATCAAGGCAGCAAAGTTATATTTCATTTGGAGGCCTTCGTGGCTAAATTCATGCGACTTTTAGAACGGTAAGTTTGCTACGTGTAAGTTTCCGAATAACTACTAATGCCAACAGCTATATGTCAGGTATGCTGGACGTGGATATGGACATGTGACAGAAGAACATTTGCATCTTTGAATAATTCGCGAGTAATAGATACGTTTATTTTAGGTAATCAAAATCATCGTCATATATGCGAAGTGAGAACCCTTAAGTATATTACAAATTTATCGTCTATAAGTCGCAAAGTTTGGTGACCTGCTCAATTCCCGAACTTTATAGTCCTTTGACGGGTTCTTTGCTAACTTCTCAAACGCATTCTCGGGCACTCGAGGCTCGGTCTTTTCAAATCCTAGTACGGGGACCTCGGATTTTTTCGACACATACTCGTAAATCCCTAGAAAATGTTAGAGCTATCACAGAAAATATCCGAAGAAGCCCAACGAAGTTGATTTACACAAATTGCATACCTGGCAATTTTGACGCAGCTAGTCTGAGGGCTTCTCTGGCAACCTGTTCGTGTAATTCGCCGCCAATTTCAAGGAGAATTCGCCCAGTAGGGACGCGGACAGCCCAATAGTCAAATGGACCCTTGCCTTTACCCATGCGAGTCTATAAATAGTTAGCAGCTACATCACTTTATGGTAGCACCTCGCACAAGTCATCATACCTCGTTACCCTTGGTGCAGACGGCGATATTGGTTGACAATCTCGGATACAATTGAACGCCCGGCAGTGGTCGGATGATTCTCATCATAACATTCTCAGCTTCTTTCATTTGTGACGCCGAAATTCGGACGCCAGCGGATCGTAATCGAAGACCGTGACAGCCAAATTCCAGTGTCGTGCCCTTTATTGAGCCTCCGGTTCTTATAGGGACTCGTCCTTTGAATTGTTTCCGTTGTAAAGCGTATCGTGGAGCTTTTCAAGATAACTATATCAGTGATCTAAATCCCCATGATAGTCATACACTAGACTAGAACTTACCATATTGGTGTCCATGTCTGACTTGTGATAACACTGCAGAGACGGACGATTGACCCACAGCTGTTCACAACTCATATTAGAACAACACCTATTATTTAGAGATATTAAACATACTGCTCCTGCGTAATGTACCGAATAATGATCGTAAAGAATCCATTGGATGTTTTGTTGTTGGTGAACTGCTGCTGAAACTGGATATATTTCTGTAAGACGACTTTCGCGACTTTCGGGTAAAACTTTGTTCGCGCGCACCGTCGATTTCCGATCCCTACGTTAATGGTAACGGGCCAACACACAGTCAGCAGCTTCTGAGAGTGTTTATACAGGCCGATAACTACTACAAGTAAAACAATTGCACTGCAGGATATATAGTTACGAGAGATTCGTTTTAATGCGGATAAATTGGAGCTGTTGTCAGCTTGTGAGCACCCACGACTTGTTACAAATTGGGCGCGTCCGAGGGTTCCACACATCGACTCGGCAACTGACCAACTCGGCACTAGCACCGCACCAAGAAGCCAACAAGGAAGACAGATCAAATACGGACGAATGGACGAATATAACGTCAACAATTGAGAGACTAACCCACAGGAAATTGCTCAGCAATCCTAGTCATCCACTCAGCATTCTCACAGATATCATCTTTTCAAAGTTCCCGGAACAAGAATATACAAGAGCGAATTTTCCGAACCCTAGAGTTTCTGTGTATGAAAATTTTGAGTCTCTGAATATAACGTCTGATCATGTCAGTCGGAGCAAGACGGACACTTACTATCTGAACAAAGAGCACGTTCTGCGAACCCATACTTCTGCGCACCAGGTAGAAAGTTTCAGGAATCATCCTACGCCTGGGTTTTTAATTGCAGCAGACGTTTACAGAAGAGACGAAATTGATAAAACGCATTATCCCGCGTTTCATCAGATGGAAGGTGGTCGGTGGTGGTCTCCTCAAGGAACGTCATCTGGCAAAGAACTTGTTGCCAAAATTAACGAGGACACGGCTAAGATTCCCGTCAGCGAGATTAAGATTGTCGATGACACTCTACCTTTTCATGATGGTAACCCAAAGCAGGATGGACAGCATCCAGAAGTCTGCATTGCCGTCACAAATCATCTGAAACGTACATTGGAGATGGTGGTTGGTGACATCTTTGAGAACATCGTGGTGGGCGATCCATCAGCGCCGAAAGAGCCTTTGCAGGTCCGATGGATTGATGCTACTTTTCCGTTTACGTCGCCTAGCTGGGAAATGGAAGTTTTCTGGCAAGGCGACTGGCTGGAATTGTTTGGCTGCGGCGTCACTCAGCAGCGTGTCTTTGATCGGGCTGGTTACCCCGAACGCGTTGGCTGGGCCTTTGGCCTAGGCCTTGAGAGATTGGCCATGGTCCTGTTCGGAATCCCCGACATCCGACTGTTTTGGTCTGAGGATCCGCGGTTTGTGGAACAGTTTACTCCGGGTGTTGTGAGCTCTTTCAAGCCCTTCTCAAAGTACCCTGGCACTTACAGAGACTTCGCGTTTTGGCTCAAGGAAGGCACGATTCCAGAGGAGTTCCACGATAATGACCTTATGGACATCGTTCGTGAAGCTGCCGTTGATTTGGTGGAGAGTGTTAAATTGGTATGCTCACTATCGAGCTATAAATTACGCGGATACTCACTGCCGACTGTAGATTGACAAGTTCACTCATCCCAATACCAAGCGAAACAGCCTTTGTTATAGAGTCCTATTCCAATCAATGGAGAGGTATGAGCGGCAATGCAAGCGTTCTTAATATAACGCTGACAATTTTCTTTAGGACCTTACAAAACGATGAAATCAATGTTTTGCAGGATAGTATTCGAAACAGTTTGAAGACAAAGTTCGGGGTTGAACTTCGATAAACTCAAACAATCCTTGGCCTATCGTGCGACAATGTATAAAAACGCAGTGGATTACATATGCATTTAACTTCTCACAATCAAGTTTGTAAATAGAACAAAGTTACGATGACCTCAAGATCACAATCAAGGTCGTAAATAGAACAAAGGTTACGATAACCTCCCACATCGAAAGCATTATAATTAATGAACAGTTATATTTCGCCATCTATAAATTATGCGGATACTGACTGCTGACTGTAGATTGACAAGTCCGCTCATCTCCAAAGCGAAATAGTATGTATATGTTAGCCATCATAGCAAGAGATATGGTTAGTGCCTGCAAATGATGCGGCGTGTTGAACGACGCAGCGTTTGTCACAGCAGACGGATTACCCAGCAGCAG
Source organism: Lipomyces kockii (assembly GCA_030568215.1). Taxonomy (NCBI): domain Eukaryota; kingdom Fungi; phylum Ascomycota; class Lipomycetes; order Lipomycetales; family Lipomycetaceae; genus Lipomyces; species Lipomyces kockii. Next base: position 72,648 of record JAJLTN010000075.1, read on the forward strand.
TCACCATCATCGGCCCCATTGAGCAACCTCGGTCTGACGATATATCACGACAGATATATGATGTATAAGAAATTGTAATGCTTACGCTTTTACTACTAGTCTGCCGGTGCTGCTACTTAATACTCCGGTATAGGCGACATGAGGCACCATTCATAGGACAGAAGATCTACCTGCGACCTTTGTCAACGGCGACTTTGGTGACAGACTAGAGACTACTTGCGTTCAAAGATGCTTCCGCCGCATCAGTCCCGCGGGTGGCATGATAGCTACCGACCACCGCGACCGCAGTTCACTGAGAGCGACGTTTTGCTACTGCCTCTGAACTACTTCACCGCAGATGGCGACTCACAGTCAAGAAGGGATAAGCTTTACCAAAGTAGCAAATCAAACAAATCATCTATCGCAGTCTTATCTCGAAAATCATCAAAATCGTATACACATATATCTCAACTCCCGCCGAGTTTTTTCGAGTACTTTTCACACATCACGACTCTTAGATTAGGATGCGGTTTGGAACGCTTGCCACCACAGATAGCCCAGCTCAAGCAATTGAAGAGTCTAGACATACGAGGGAATCTGTTGGTAGCACTTCCAAGTCAGATTCTAAACTTGAATTTGCAGCAATTATTGGTTGATGATGTCTTGATGCCCGACTTTTCTGAGTTGATGTTAACTGATTTCGTGTATTGCATGGATGCAAGACGAGATGACGTTGGGCGTGACGAAGATTCAACCGTACCTGTTCATGTTCCTATTACTCCAAGCATTACATGGCTGGGTGGACCCGTGTCATTAAAAGAGACGACCCTTCGCGTTATATTGAAGTCGGTTGCACTGTCGGAGATGGACATGGTGGCGTCTCCGAAGTCGATACTGTCCTACATTCCACCACATCTTTGCCCCCGACTGCTACCGCCAGATCTATGCGGTGAGTGTCAGAAGCCGGTGCTGAGTGTTTTGGATGAGCAACCGCAGCACACGCCGAAACGGTACCGGAAAGAGGTGTTGGCATTGCGCAAGGTCGTCCTCGAGTATACCTTTTGCAGTCGCCGGTGTCTGGTAGCGACAGAGCGTCGCTGGCGCGAGGAAGACATTGATCAGCAGTTAAAAATACTGCAGCGGGGAATGAGGTTCATGGGAGTCGAGCATATGCCGGCGGCGGAAGCTTGATCTTTCCAGTTCTATGTACGGGTGCTAATAAAGGAACGAATTTAATGTTTGGAGAAAGCAGGAGGATGCACCATTTATGGTATTTGGGTTAGATATTTTGTTGGTTTAGGTAGAAGTAACACTTGATTTCGAATTAGTCTACCATTCGCAGGTAATTACAGGAAACATGCGCCCAGGCCCCTTAGTTCCCGTGCTGGATTCCGTGACGCCGCACAGTATATCACGCAGTGCATTTAAGGTTTAATATTGGTCCTTCACTGATCTCGCTGAGCGTATGCCGCGAACCGTATTTTGTGCGCACTTTATACTTTTCTGATCCTTCTTTGTAAAGGTCGATGAACCGTCATCGCCATCTTACTTCTAAAACCACCAGAGCTGCCGTCCACCACGCCGCGATGTCGGCTGCACCGGCACAGTCCTTCCTACGCGTGGAGGTTGCCTTCTCCGACCCGGTGTATTTTGCCGGCGAAGAGCTGGAATGCCGGATAACGTTTCGCAATATCGCACCGACTGATTTACCAAGAGTGAACTCGAGCTCGCGACTGCGAAAGTCCAGCTTTGCATCTATATCAGAGACTGTATCTACCGAGAAACCCGCGAATGTTCAGCGATCAGCGTCGCAGCAGTCACTGCATGGGTCGACGTCAATACCAGTGAGAGCACATAGGCACAGTTCGGCAAGTGGACTGACCGGAAATGCCCTCATGAATGGAAATGCTAGTCCACAACCGCTTTCTACAACTTCCTCGAACGGTATGGCTTCTCCTACATTTAATTCTCTTCCCACACGGCGGTCGTCAATGCGGGTTTCGAAGACTCGATCGGGCGAGACACTCATGATGGGCTATGCACAGTTGTCCGGCTCTTTCACATTAGATGAGAGCCTCGTGAAAACAGCTGTCTTTGCAGAGGCTAAAAAACAAGGCATTGTTGGTGGCAAAATGGGCGGTGGAGTTGTCGGATTAGGGCAAAGCAAGAACGATAATGGATATCTATGGGGTCTGGGGCTGGGACTGAGCAATGGATTGAGTAATTTGCTTAACGGCAGCGAGGTGAGCTCGATTGCTGAGATGAAATCCATGGCTAGTATGTATCTAGATCGTTATTTTGGTACCCATTGGCGTTACTAATATATTATATTTAGGCTCGAACTCCATATCGATTATATCCACTCCTCAATCACTTCTCTTTGTCGACCTGCGGCTGAACCCTGGCGAGTCCAAATCATACAGCTATAAGATCACGCTTCCGCGAACACTACCGCCATCATATCGCGGGAAGGCGCTGAAGATTAGCTATAACCTTACAATTGGTATACAGCGGATAGGGCAAGGTATGCAGCAGCCAAAGATTACAAAGTTTCCGTTTCGGGTATTTCAGAATATAGATGCTGGCGGCAATCAGCCAGTTCATTCACTCACGTCGCCCATTGTTATTTTACGCGATGAAGCTATTACGCAGGCTACAGACGACTCGGAGACGAATGGACAACTTCTGTCAAAATCTGAAAAGCCTGCGGGCAAGCATAGAGAGCAGGCAGAATCAGATAGAAAGGAGTCATTAGAAGACTTCATGGCATATGTTGACACTCTACTCTCATATAAGAGCAGTAACACCATTGCTAAGCGAATAATACGCCCGCCGTCACCTACTTCCTCGCCTCCGGAGTATCCAACATCGAATCCTTCCTCACGGTCATCATGTCGAGAATCAGTAGATCTCGCTATTCAGCGCAACAGTATATCAGCTGACGGCTTGGTATTAAACAACATATTCGAGATAGCGCGAAATAAACAAAAAATTGCAACGATTACGCTATCGAAACCTGTATATAAACTTGGGGAGATAATTACTCTGGCTCTTGACTTTTCGCAAGCTGTCTTACCTTGCTACCACATTACAGCAAGTCTAGAAACAACTGAAATTATTGATCCGGAAATAGTGCATCGCTCACCTGCATTTAATGAGCGCGCAACGAGAAAGGTCTACCTCCAGTCAGCATTTTCAACACTGGCTAGCAAGCGAGCATCATTTTCGTTTTGCATCCCAACAACGGCTACGCCGCAGTTTGACACTTCTTACATATCCTCCCGGTGGTCGATTAGGCTAGAGTTTGTAACAATTCCCATCAAAGCTACAAAGTCTAGTATGCCGAGCGCCGATGATGAATTGCCTTCTACTCCGCCTTCACCTGAAGATCAGTTGTCTCAGCCTACCAGTCCTTCGGCATTTCCGCCCATTCCGATTCATCCACCCCAAACGTCGATATCTGCTATGGCTCAAGATTCTCGATATCCAAGATCTTTACCGTCGCAGTCGAGGTCGTCATTATCCTTACCGGTTGCTACTGACATCAAGCCTAACCTCTTGGTTTGCACTCATAAAGACGATCGAGGGAGTATGTATTCAGTGGTGGAGAACATCAACTGCGAAACTTTTGATTGCAGAATTCCTATAAAGGTTTTCCCAACGAATCAAGATATTGCGGCTATGTCGTTCCAGATCCAGCCATCGGGGGGATATCCTATATAATATAATAAGATTAGGAAACGAAGTTCTTTGTTGTGATGAGTGTGATAAAAGTTCATCTGTAAATTATCGCTACGAAACCCATTTAGATTTTTATTGTACGGTGTAGGATTGATACGATAGTTAGTTACGGCTTGGGAGCTAAACGCGTCGCTCAATTACAATGTCCTGCAGTGAATTGTCGCAAATTGCAATGAATTGTACTGTATATAAGTATTTTGGCGCATTTGTTTACGAATGTCAATTTTAGTCTAGAATTACTACTGCCTTGCGCGATTTCTTATTGTGCTCCATTCGTTGCAACCACTGGTCTGCCTGGAGTATAGGTGCACAGGTAATCCAAAAAGTCGTTTGATGTTGACTATATACCTACAAGATTACCAAATACCTTTCTAATTTCCGTTCATATACAACTTTTCAGCATCCGTGATTGTGCGCATGTTAGAGCCCAATTTGTTCATACTCTCAAGGTATTCGTCATATGGATCGGAATCATATACAATACCTCCACCGGCCTGAAGATACGCTACGCCGTTTTTGACAAGCATTGTGCGCAAAGCAATACAAGTATCCATGCTACTTTTTTCATAGCCCCAGTGTCCGACAGCGCCAGCATAAATACCTCTACGTTCGCCTTCCAACTCTGAAATTAATTCCATAGCTCGGACCTTAGGTGCACCCGAAACGGTACCGGCAGGAAATACGCTTCTAAAAGCGTCAAAACGAGTCTTTCCTTTTCTCAAGACACCCGAAACCTGACTGACCAAATGCATAACGTGGCTGAATCGTTCGACAACCATCAGTCGATCCACAGTCGTAGTAGTTGGGTCGCAAACTCGAGTAATATCATTTCGTGCCAGATCGACCAACATGACATGCTCCGCACGGTCCTTCAATGACCCTTGAAGTTCCATTGCGAGCTTGTCATCCTCCTCTCGCGACTTGCCTCGCGGAACGGTGCCTGCAATAGGGTGGGTGACGATACGACCATTCTCGGACTTGACTAGTAGCTCGGGACTGGCACCAACGATCTGGAAGTCGACGTTGTCAATGTAGAACATATATGGTGACGGATTGACCGTGCGTAGGTGGCGGTAAATATTGAAAGGGTGGAGAGTGGTCGGCCGAACAACACGCTGCGAAGGGACCCCTTGGAAGATGTCGCCCTTGAAAATATGTTCCTTAAGTTTCTTGACATGGTTCTCATAACCTTCTTGACCAATGTTAGATGTATATTCTTGGTTCGGCTTAATTGGCGGTTGATAGGGCAACTCGACTGTCGGTGAATACAGCACATCGGCAACGGACTGAATTGCGGATTTTGCGCTGTCGAGGGAAGCCTCAAGGTCAAATCCGGGAGCATTTCTCGATCCGACATGTATGTTGGTGATAATTTGGACGCGCTGAAACACATGGTCAAATGCCACAATATTATCAAACAGCATCATCACACTCTCAGGAATTCCAAGGTTATCTTTCAAATCACGAGCCGTTTTGGGCTCAAAGTACTTAATACAGTCGTAAGAAACGTATCCAATTGCACCACCCGTCATGGCTGGCAATCCAGGCAGTTTGAGCAAACGGTACGGTGACAACTCTTTCTCGAGTTCCGTGAGCGGGTCAACGTCTTCCCCGAAGCCATTCCCGGTCTTGATGACCTTACGTGGATTGGCACCAAGGAAACTATATCGACCAATTGACTCGCCATTATAGGCGCTTTCGAACAAGAATGAGTAAGAGTCTGGAGGAGCTGCAGCTTTCAGCTTAAGATAGGCGACCGACGGCGTCAAGAAATCAGACGAAATGAACGAGAACACCGGTATTATGTTGGCCTCAGTATCTTTAGCGAGCAAAGAACGCAATGTGTCGATTGATGGCTGAACGGTAACCTGCATTCTATGAGTCAGATTCTTTGCTGATTGAGAGAAATTGACAACATACACACCTTTGGAGCCTGCGAGGAAGGCGCCGCAGGTGCTGGGGATTGTGAAGGCATCTTGAGCGTATTGCAGGATGGAAACGGGGAGCCAGTGCAGATATACCCGCCTCTGGCACGTTTGTTCTTTAGTTTGATGTTTTACTATGACTCCGTCCGAGATTTGTTACCCGGCATTGGAAAAAAACTTGAATTAGGAAGACGATTGATACTGAGCACGTCGACCGATTCAGATAACTTTGGTCAGTTTTGCCATTCCATACGGGGTTCAAAATGGATAACGAGCAAGTTGCTTATGACTACGACGACTTTATCCAGAAAACTGGAGACTACGAGTTCGAGGACGATGAGCCGTTAGCGACTGATCTCATTGACCATGAAGGGTGAGCTCTGATTATACATGACAGCAGCAAGCAGCGAGATGGCTTTAAGGATATACGTTGTTGTCTATTGACGTTGAATCGTATTCTGACAATTGTAGATATGATGAAGAGCAACTTCTTCAGCAACAGCAGCTATTCCAGAGACAGCTTCAGCTTCAGCAGCAGCAAGCCGTAAGTGTGACTTCGAATCACTAGCAAGATTTTTATCTGGAACATATGATCTAACTATGCGTTTCATATAGGTCGCGCAGTTGCCGGATGCTGTCAGAAACTTTATTCTTTACTTTCACCACTGTTTGAAGGAGAATAATGTCTACGATCTTCATGGTTGTTACGAGAACTCTTTTAACAGGCTTACGGAGAAGTTCTACAAGAACACGCCTTGGTACGTCAAGGTTTTGAAAGTTTTGTCGATATTGCTAATTGAATCAGGCCCGACCCACATGGCGTTGTTGCCCCTCTCGTCAACAATGATCAGCCATTTGTCGCTTTGTACACGGAGTTGTATTATCGTCACTTATATGCAAAACTTCAGCCCAATCTCGAGGACCGATTTGCGTCCTACGACAATTATTGCATCTGGTTCAACTACATTTTTGACTCATCATCTCCTGCTGAGATGGAACTCCCCACTGTATGTTCCTTGTGATGTTCCATAAATTACTGAACAAGTTATTGACGGTCGGATAGAACTGGGCTTGGGATATCATAGATGAATTTATCTACCAATTCAACAGCTTTGCCTTGTACCGGAGTCGCATTGTTAGGAAGTCTCACAACGAAGAGGAGATTCAGCAGTTGCGTGAACATCCTCAGACTTGGAGCACGTACACTGTTCTCAACGTTCTGTACTCTTTCATCCAAAAGTCGCGTATGAACGAGCAGTTAGAGGCGATTAAAGAAGGACGAGACCCGGAGTATGTTATATCATCTTAGAGGCCTAGTTTTGTGATTGCGCAAATTGACTTTTTATCTAGTGAGGTTGCCGGCGAGGATGGCTCGCGTCCTTTGTACAAAACCTTCGGATATTTCAGTATCATTGGCCTCCTTAGAGTTCACACACTGCTCGGCGACTTCACTCTTGCCTTGAAGACTATGGAGGGCATTGATCTAAGCAAGAAGTCTAAGTACGCTCGTGTTGCGGGTGCTCAGTTCACGACCTACTACTATGTCGGGTTCTGTTACATGATGATGAGACGCTACTCTGATGCTATCAAAGCCTTTTCTCACATTCTTCTGTACATTTCCCGAACTAAGGGTTTCCATAACCGTTCGGCTCAGTACGACTCTGTCACAAAGCGATCGGAGCAGATGTATGCTCTATTGGCCATTTGCGTTGCCTTGTGCCCAACAAGATTGGATGATTCGATTCATACTACTCTGCGTGAGAAGAATGGTGAGCAGCTCGCTCGCATGCAGCGTGGTGGGGAGGAATCTCTTCCTGTTTTTGAAGAACTTTTCAGCTTTTCTTGCCCCAAGTTCATGTCTCATGGACCACCTGACTACGATAACCCAGCCAACAATGTGGACCCGCTGCAGCACCACCTGAAGGTTTTCATGATGGACGTCAAAAAGACGATTCTTGTGCCGACGCTCCGCAGCTACTTGAAATTATATTCGACTATGAACATTGAGAAGCTCGCCACTTTCTTGGAGATGGACCCCGAGGAGTTGCGATCTGCGCTGGTTGTGTTTAAGCAGAATAGCCGCCAGGTTAGATGGGCCGAGGGATCGCTTTTGGACGGCGAGGTGGTTAATGTTTCTGACTTGGATATTTCGCTGGAAGGGGACTTGATCAACATTTCAGAGGCGAAAATTGGTAGAAAGTTTGGTGACTGGTTCTTGCGGAACACGGCCAAGTACTATGCCGTCCAAGATACCATTCTTAACAAGAATCCCGATAAGCAAGAGGAGAAGGAACACAAGGATAAGAGAAGGGAGCGACGGGAGAAGAACACGGAGAAGAAAGGTAGCAAATAGAGAGGTACAAATCTACATGAAGTACATCAAAAGTGAATGATTTTGTCTTTGATTATATGGTTTGTATGTATGTACTAGTAAATTATTCTTTGTGCAATAAACGTATACTAAAGTGATTTGTAAAGTTATATGTCATTAGGACGATGACTATGACTATGACTATTTCATGCAACAGCGAAATTATAATGACAATCCAATATGCTAAGAAAATTGGTTTGTATGTTGGAACTTCTAATCCCAACCTTCGATGTCGAACGTGAACTTTCTGGTCGTCGATGTTTCATTCTTATGCTCTATGTCGTCTCTCTCATGTAGTGTCCGCTCAATATATTGAACATGGCCTTCATTCGAAACTAGAACAACAGTTTGAGTTCGCGTGCCGTAATACTTTCCTTTGATGAAAGTATACGGCTTGGTGGACGGCTCTGAGAAAGCTGATTTAATAGGACGTCCGTCGACATCGGTTAGGGTGCACTTGCTGGTCACGCGGGTATTTTCGCTACCTGGATTAGAGACAGAGTCTGTATCTCTTAGCAAGTCATTTGTTGCTTGAAAGACAGGAACGAAGATAGTGTGGCGTAGAGCGTCGAAGATTTCATTCGGGTCCGGAGAGGAGAGGATCTTGCTTGGCATGTCATCTAGTAATAGAATTTTAAATAGTGATTCAATAAATGATTCAGTGTCAACTTCTGACGCTTGTGCCAATATGTCGTTTGTAATTGCCGACGCAAGAAGGTCACATCCTTTGTGTACCTTTGGCCACGGATCGGTGTACAATGAATTTGAGATTCCGTAAGTATGTGCGCGAATTCGGGTTTTAATACCCTCTGCATCTTCATGCTTTATTGTGGGATTAACTAAGTGCGATGGGCTGAATATCCAGGAAGTACCATCGACCAACGAAGTCGATCTATTTGTTAATATCGCAAAAGTCTCTAGCCGTTCATTGCCAACTTCAGCTCGGATCTCTTCCTGTCGATAGTCGGTGCTCTCGACGCAATACCTCTTGCTTCTGTTCTGGTGATTGCGTCGCAGAATCCCGCAAACCATGCTAAAGCCACCGACAGAGGAAAGGCCACCAGGACCAGCGTTTTCGATTGCATTCTCAATCCACTGTTGTGTCGAAGTACAGCGAGAGGTGAGGAAATGCTTGACTAGAATTCCTCTGGAAAGTAGACTGATTGTGTCTATCAACTTATTAACCAGCGGATATAATAAATCATGAGTGACATTACCATCTGGTTTTGTCTCGCGATAATTGAGTAGAACGGCAAGTCTGCCGGTTGTGGTGATGCCGATCCAAGAGCCATGCTGCTCACGAGCAAGGTCCCGGGGTCCTAGGACGTCATCATTAGGCGTCGGCCAGAAGTCAGCGCGAGCGGTCGGTCGGTTGAGGTATTCATCGCGGTTAGAGAGAAGGATCAATGGACTATGAGGATGAGACGTTAGTATCTCGCCGGCCAAAGCGATTGTCTCGACAATTGTAACAGTCAGTCGGTGCTGAAGACATACTATTTCGGGTGGGATGTCGACAGAAGCAAGATGCACATTGTCAATGATGAGCCCAGATTGCGCAAGAAAGCAGCTGTGGGTGTGTAGTGAATTAAATGGTCGTCGATCGTCCGTTGCTGCTGAAATGCGATTCGACTCTCACCGACGTCATTCCGTCTCCGTCAATCACAAGGGTCAGGGGTTGTGCGGCGCAGGTCATCGGCTGCAGCAAGGGAAAGGGTCTTACGACCGGGCCGAAGTCCAGTCGCAACTACTAATGGATCACTAATATTAGTTCTTGCATTATAGGTATAAAATATATATAATATAATACTATAACTGACAATTTCTCAATTGAATGCACAAGCAGACAGTCGCGCGTGATCCTGCACAGTGACATTTTGCGAGCAGAGGCAGAAAGATTTACAGTATGAGGGGTTTAGTACCTGTGCATGTCCTATCACTGCTCTTTCTCGCAAGTTAGAGTTTACTACGAAGGCGAGTTGGGAGTTTGTGAAATTTAGGTACTACAAAATTTTCGACCTTGAGGATGTTATTCGGTCTTCACTTCTCGACTTCTCTTTCCTCCAGCTCGGTATTGTTGTCACTCGCATAGTTTGTGGCCGGCCAGCAACCTTTGAAGCAGTCATTTGAGTGCTTCGCGCGTGTGCTGAAAATGCTTCCGTTGACGGCTACTGCGCGGTCGGCCGTCACGAGAGGTCGTCTGCTCAAATCATGCCGTCTCTTCAATTCGAAGACTAGCGCATTGTCTGTCGCAGGCGCCTATCAGACACACTCTCCTCCTATGCATGACATCCCAGAAATTATCGGGGACCGGAGTCCAAGAGTGGATATTAACACTAACTCGGGAAGACTTGTCATCTTGACGGATCTCTTTGACCGGCCCACGGAAGGCGATGAAGAGGTTGATGCGATTTCCTCCAGAAATCGCTATATCCGTAATCGGAACCACGTTGCCTCGCTTATGGACGCACTTGTTACCAGCGGTCACTTGAAGCGTGCGGACATCATTCTTCCGCAGGCTCACGAGATTCTGTCCCCTGAAGAGTTTGCATTGGTTCGCAATGACTTCCTCCAGATGTTTGCCAAGAAGGATTTGGAAGACCATAAGAGTGTCTCGTATTCTATCAACTGGCTCCAATCGTCAGTGGACCGTTTTCCCGGTATTCCTCTTGACTCGAAGTCGTATGCGATAATCATCGCGGCAGCCTGCCGAATGCCTGACCTCCTACGTGGCAATGAACATATCAGTGATCTCATAAAGCAGTACAAAAAACAAGGTGGCATGGCTAAGGATATTTTACAGCACGTGGAGCTATTTACTTTTCGGGACGCTCGACGGGTTGCCATGAATTTGGACATTGATGAAGAGGATCTTCCTGCAGATTTTAGAACAGACGGCAGCAGATCTACCTCACCGGAAGACGCAGAGTCAATGACAGGATCCGTGACCGAAGCCCTCTCTAAAATGCAGCAGTGTGAGGCGCAGGATATTCTTAATCGACTGCCACCAGATGTTTTCAAATCCGGTGTTGATTCTCTTACCCCGGTAGACTCGCATGGTATCAAACTACTAAGATCAGCACTCAAAGGCGTTGCTGCTTCGAAGAGACCGCAACTTCCTGTGTATGCCTCAAATCCGGATGCTGATGTCCCAGGGGAAGACGAAGGGTTTTTGCATCTCGAAGAGCAGCTATCGCTTCTACCCGACGAAGACCAGACCAAGTACAGAGATGCTTTCGAATCATATAACATGGATCGCCAACTCGCGTTAGAAACGCTTGCCTTAGAATCAGCGCGTGAACGGTGGAAGTACGATTATGAACAAATGCATTCCCGTGGAGAGGTCAGAGTAAAAAATATTAATCATTATTTATGGGAGTGGCACACGGCTATGACTGAGCAGTTGCAAGAGGAACTGAAGCGGATTGATTTATTACTGGATCACGACAGAGAGAAACCGTCCAAGTCAAAGCCCAAGTCCGCCGTTACTCCTTCCGGTAAGTTTGATGAATCATGCTCATAATCATGCCACACCCATGCTAATTGCGATAACTGACAGACCGAGCGCGCATGCGATATGGTGCGTACTTGAAGCTCGTCGATCCTGCCAAGCTTAGTGTTATCACAATTCTGGAGCTGCTCAAGATGCACTCCAGTGGTGGCGGTGGTGTCACTGAGGGCATACGAACTACACGAGCGGTTCTCAACCTCGGCAGAGCCATTGAGATGGAGTACAATTCCGAGCAACTCTTAAAGTCCGATGTTGTTCAAACTGGATTTCGAGCAACCAAATCAATGTTGCATAGTGTGCCCGAATTCAAGCGGTCGCTTGCCGTTGCGAAGCGGATCACGGAGGGAAAGAACCTATCGTCATGGAGACCTGAATGGCCGGACGATATAAAGGCCGAGATAGGCTCAACATTGATTTCTATTTTGATGCACGTCTCCAGAATCGCAGTCTCCGCGGTTGACCCTGTCACGGGTCAACAGGTCTCCGCGATCGCTCCCGCATTTACACATACTTATCAGTATACTGGTGGTTTAAAGCTCGGTGTTTTGAAACTTCACAGAGATTTTGTCAATAAGATTTCAAAAGAGCCGGCCAGTGCTATGTTACATCCCCAACAACTTCCTATGTTGGTAAAGCCGAAGCCATGGGTTGGCTGGAATGAAGGCGCTTACTACTATTCCAAAATGGCCTTGATGCGGACGAAGGACTCTGCTGAACAGACCGCCTATATAAAGGAGGCATGTAGGCGAAATGATTTAGAAAGTGTATATGAAGGTCTGGATGTCTTAGGATCTGCCGCGTGGATCATAAACTCGAGAGTGTTTGAAGTCCTTGCCAAAGTCTGGAACACAGGTGAAGAGTTCCTTGAGATTCCAAGGCGATACGAAGGAGACATCGATTTTCCTGTGGAACCGCCCAAGGATGCCGATCCTGCGGTTCGGCGAGACTGGGCGCGAGTTTGCAAGTTGCTAATTCACGAGCGAAGGACAAGCCACTCGCAGCGTTGCGATGTCAATTATAAGCTCGAGATTTCGAGAGCTTTCCTTGGCGAGCGGATATTTTTTCCCCACAATATAGATTTCAGGGGCCGTGCTTACGCAATTCCACCACATTTAAATCACTTGGGTAACGACATGTGCCGTGGCCTGTTAATGTTCTGGGAAGGAAAGCCATTGGGCGAACGCGGTTTGCGTTGGCTGAAGATTCATTTGGCGAATGTGTGCGGCTTCGACAAAGCTGATTTCCAGTCTCGTGTTCAGTATGCAGATGATAAGATACAGGAAATTTTTGACTCTGCTGATCGCCCGCTCGATGTAAGGATATTTTCTGTTTTTGTTGTGGAATTGTTACTAACTATTCTCGTATAGGGTCGGAGATGGTGGATGCAAGCCTCGGACCCTTGGCAGTGTTTGGCAGCCTGCTTTGAGCTTGCGGATGCATTGAGATCACCAGATCCCTATGCTTTCCGATCTCGTTTACCTGTTCACCAGGACGGTACCTGCAATGGATTGCAGCATTATGCAGCGCTTGGTGGTGATATTGAAGGGGCGCGCCAGGTCAATCTTGAACCTGGTGACAAACCGCAAGATATTTATACTCATGTCGCCAGTCGCGTCCACGACTATGTTAAACAGGATGCTGAGAACGGGCACGAAGTAGCAAAGATCCTGGTTGGCAAAGTCAGTCGTAAGGTTGTCAAGCAGTCAGTCATGACGAATGTTTACGGTGTGACTTATATCGGCGCTCGTGCTCAGATACTTGGTCAGCTAAAAGACACGAAACAGATCGACGAGCGTGATCTTTGGGTATGTCGGACGGTCGATTTAATTGTTTACAAGCCGTAAGGTTACTAATTTGTAACTAGCGATGCGCTGCATATCTTACAACACTTGTTTTCAAAGTTGTCCGTAACTTGTTTAACGGTGCGCATTTGATTCAAGGTTGGTTGGCTGAGTGTGCCAAGCGAATTTCCAAGTCAGTTCCTCCGACAGTTCATTCCGATCTCAAGCCAAACTCCAGCATGACCTCGGTTATTTGGACTACACCTTTGGGTCTTCCTGTTGTTCAGCCATATCGCGAGATCGTCCGCAAGCAGGTGGGCACCAACTTGCAGAGTGTCTTCATCTCAGATCCCTATGCTCTCCACCCCGTCAACTCGCGTAAACAGGTTACTGCTTTCCCGCCAAACTTTATTCATTCCCTTGACGCTACGCACATGTTGCTGTCTGCGTTAGCATGCGGACGAAACGGTCTTACGTTCGCCGCGGTGCACGACTCATACTGGACGCACGCCGCTGACATCGACCGCATGAACGCAATTCTGCGAGATGCCTTCATAAAATTGCATGAGGGAGACTTGGTTGCCAAGTTGAAGGAAGAATTTGAACGACGATATACTGGATACATGCAATTTATCGAAATCGATAATCACAGCCCAGAAGCTAAACGGATCACTGACTGGCGTAAAGAGTTTCGTACACGTCTTGGTCGTAAGGTGACCGTCCGGGATGAAATCGAAGAAGAAAACAAGCGCAACGAGCTTTTGAATTCGAACGATACTATAAAGCGCGCTGAAGGTGCCGCCATGACGACTCCGTTAAGTATCATTGGAAACACAGATATCGAAGAGCTGAAAATGAAGCGAGTGTACACCACTAACGGAACTCGCAACGCGGTGAAGTCTACGGAAAACGAGAACGGCGAGAAAACGTCGGAGGAAATCATCCGGGAGACACTCGGAATTCCCGACAGCGTTCCTACTGAACGTCAGGAGATTGCCGCTATTAACGATATTCTCGAAGCGAGCGAGGAAACGATGGCGGAGGATTCGCTTGATGATGAAGTCGATGAGCAAGAGACGGTTGAGGATACCGAAAGTACTGCTATCGGTAGTAACATTAAAGTACTGAAAATGAGGGGTCTGGGTATATTTTATCCACTCACGTTCCCACCTGTTCCGTCAAAGGGAGCATTCGATGTCAAAACTCTCAGAAACAGTTTATATTTCTTCTCATAGATGGGTACGGGCATGGTGTTCATAAAAGTGGTCTGAGTTTTCTATAATTTCATTTCCTACATTGGCTTACTTTCTTCTGTACTATATTTGGTGAAACATTTTGTATATTTGGTTACTTGAATAGCATTCCAAAACCTAGATAAGGAGGATGATGTATTATATTGTAAATAGAATTACATTGGCTTCATGAGCTTGCTTATTATACAGTCACAATTCGTCTCAAATCAAGATTAGGAATGATATCGTGACTCATGCCTTAAGTATCTAGTCAAACTCTACAAGTTTATTATAACAATGTCAAATGTCAAGCAACTGAATGAAAAAAAATATAAGAAAAATTAGAACTCCAATCCAACTGCCCATTACCATCTAAGTCGCACAAACATTAATAATTTTTTATAATCGCTGTTGCATTTGAGAAACCGAACACCAACTACTTATTAGAATGACAACTTATTAGATAACATGAAAAAACCGTCTTACTATTAAAAAGATTCAAACAGAGATGATTCAATACGACCGCACAATTATTAGTACTACACAGACCTCACATGTCCTCTATTCATCGCCGCCTTATGAAATGGCTCCCCTGAAAAATGCTCCATAAATCTAATACATCTCAATGCCCTCTTCAAGTGTGTTGACCATTCGTCCCTTTCCTGCACGACGACCGCCTCGGCGCCAAAAAGAGGGCGCAATAGCTAGCATGATAAATTGTAGCTGTTTGGTGAACTTGCCCTCGCCGTTGTCAGCACGCAGGCCGGCTTTTCGAACAAGCATCCGGGCATATCCGAAGAGCGCGAAGCAGAAGTAGACTTTGAACAGTAGCACAAGGACAATAATCGTAATCGACAATCCACGCTCCGAAGCGGTGTCAAGGCTACTTGATGTGTCTTTGCCTGCTTCCGTACCCGCTGTTACGTCAAACACACGGAACCAGGTCACACTGAAGTAAATCGTGAAGGCGAGATTCGCGAGCATGTCGACAAAGTAGATGTACGAGAATGCAACAACTGGTAGAGCATTTTGCCGTCTGACATTATGAAGTGCGTACAGGAAGACTGGCAGTAATAATAGCGAAACGATATTCAGTACCAGTTGCGCAGCCGTTATCGGATGACCTTATACCGTTTAATAAGCAATCAGTTCCACAGAGGACCAGTAGAATATCATCAATACCTGTGAAAATCGACAAAAGGCCATATATGCCAGATGCTTTATTGACTACACCGAAGACGGTGATAAGCTCGGCACCTGCGGCTAGTGGGATGAACCCCAAGAAATATTGCTATAATTACGTTAGACCCGGAGTTCGAGAATATAGCACGCTAATATGGTACGAACTCTTGGAACAATCGATAGCATCTCAATTGATCAGGGGTGAACAAGGAAGACTTCTGGATGGTGCAAGCAAATGATGAAGCCCAGAGTTACTAGACTGGGAACATTTTGCTTCGCGCCGTGGCTGTGGAGTGGACAGCCAATCCCCCCTGGTCCCTTGCCCTCTCTCCCATGCAATGGTGCAATCGACGGACGGCTGACATATATTAAACGTCATGTTGCATCGTCTCACCCTCCCCTAACCCGAGGCCTAGGCCGGTTATGAACCAGAATATTTTCGGCCAGTATTATATTATTACATGATTATTGTATTCCTCTGGCCCCTCACAATTAAAAAAATTTTTAAAACTCTACCTGATCTATCATACCAAAGAGATGAATAATACAGCCAACATAACCAAAGAAAACCACAATATGTACAGCATAAGACTTAATAGAGGAGAGAAAATAGAAACAACAAATGATAAACGCCATTATGCACTGTACATTAATAGCTCAAGATCTTTTCATTTACAGATACCACCAAATATATTCATATGCATGTTGCACAGGAAATCAAAATGACTATGAATGACTATGCGTGCATGCCAATACCGAGGGTCTTTAACTTTTCGAGCACAATCTATGAATAAGTCAGTATTACACAAATCAGCTTATGCTGAGGCGTAACAGAAGACTTACAAAAGTGACGATAGTATGCGGGCCAAGACGGATGAACGACGGTAGCCAGCCCCGGAATGCAAATAGGATACCCTCTGACCGAACGGCTTCCCTTAGAATTACCACCGCCGGTTGCTTAGCACGTTGGTTAGCCTCCCACTTCAAGACAACTATAGCTTCATAAACATACATGTTTTTCCTTTTCATTCATGATTCTTGTCTTTACAACGTCGACAGGACTGCACACGGTAGTAGCGACTAAGCCAGCCAATATGCTAGCCGCAAAATGTGTGTGTATTGACTTAGAATCCATTCCTATGCGGTTCACTAGAACATTTTTAAATTCGTCATACGACACCATCTGTGACGCAGTCATCAAAACGCCTCGGGCGGTATTGGGATGTAAGCCTCTGAAAAGCGATTTAGGTCCTTCTTCTCGTGTCATACGTAGCAAACCATCGAGTGCATTACGATAATTCCTCCTGTGGGTTGGATCTAATGCCATGTCATTTTGCATGCGGATCTGCCAGTGTTCAGCGTCATACTCCTATAGTTGGTCATAGTCGGCACTCACGTTGATGATATCCGCAGGATTACCAACTGCACCTCCAAGCCTATAATGATATGTAATTAGCCGTTTTGTTATCTTCACTCATCCTAGGCTCTACCCACCATCCGGCAGCCATGGCCATCGGCAGAATGACGTAAAATGGCGGGGTCACTATAGAAAGTCAGCGAGGAAATTAGACGCTCAAAAGATCACGTACCATCAGATCCACCAGATGCCCAATCCTTCATTTTCTCATAAGCTCCAAATCTTGTTGTCGAGTATGTCGCTTGCCTTAGAATACTGGCACTTAGACCTTTATACAACGCAAAAAATCCTTATGGTCGTAGTTAGCGCCAATTTCTCTTACATAATGGATCACGACTGACCTTCGTTTCTGAACACGTGCAGGATTGTCTGCATCATTGATCTTCCACGTTCCTCAGCGGTTTGCATTCGCACCTTGGCGAGGTCGAGAGGATGCTGTAATGTACCATTAACTGAATATTCTCATACGAGTTGTAATAAGGAAGTGCAGCGCTTACAGTGCACATAGCTGCAACAACACTGGCGAAGCCTGTACATTCCTGATGATCAGCTCATATTCTCAATTCTGGTCGACGCGAGGAGTAAGACACAGGGTGCCGAGAGAAACGCACTGACCTCCATACCAAAATCTTGAGATGCAAGAATTTGTTAGCATTTCAAAAATAAATACTTTGCCAAACAGCCGAGGCAACTCACGGATAATGATGCACCTGTTTGCCGGCAGGAGCAGCTGGCGCAGGAGTTAACGACATTTCCAACGAGCTGCAAAAGTCGCACGAGCGCGCTAAAATATTGCAGAAGATGTGTCTGCTCGTAGTATGACGAAAAGAAACCGAGGGGACTCTAGTGCGGAGAAGAACACTTGTTCAGCTCTGGCAAATTAGAACCGCCAGATTTTTCAGGCTTGTAATAAGCATCTCCGTGTGAGCCCGCGATGACATCTCGATACTTGAACTCGGGGCAATCACCGCGAAGCCCATCCGACAGCCGAACAAAAATTCTTTGCCCTAACCCTTAGTTTTTCAAGGATAATTTACCTTGTGGCACAAATGACTGTGCCACAACTCGCTTCCTCGGCGCTTTCATATTCATATTAGTTATAACGACCACTCCGTGAGGTGTCAATCGACAAGGGCTTCAGCCTAATGCCTCATCGACACATCATGCCACGGATTCTAGTAAGTCGAATACATTCACGTCTGGTCTCCGCTGGCAGACCCGTACAGCAATGTCGCTATGGTCTCGATTCGCTGCGCTGTATCTCCACTTCGCCTAATTCACGAACCGAACCTCCAACAGTCAGGGATTCTCCGCAGCCAGCTAAACTCAACACCCCAGCATCCGGGATTCATTCGAATAGCCGTCTTGCAAGTCGTATGAAAGAACTTGGTATCACAGTGGGAGATCTCGAACGCGAGCACGTACGAAGAGAGCAAGAGAAGAATAGAACTAGCGGATACTACGCACTCTCGCTCCTAATCGGTACGCTTGCGCTCTCATATGCTGCCGTTCCCTTCTACCGGCTTCTTTGTCAAAAAACCGGCTACGCTGGTACCCCAATAGTGGAAACTGCCACGATTACAGCTGATAGATTAATTCCCGTCGATTCCAATAGAAAGATCACTGTCCGATTTGAGTCTGACGTTTCACGCTCACTACCCTGGAAATTCGAGCCACTGCAACGACAAGTCACAGTTACACCAGGTGAAACAGCGCTCGCATTTTTCAAGGCTACCAATTTGTCGAATCAGGATATAATTGGTGTAGCTACGTATAAGTACGTTTCAAGTATTTGTCGATTCACACGACTGCAGAACACTGACCTAAATGACTTAGTGTCACGCCTGATCAGATCGCGCCTTACTTTAGCAAAATTCAGTGCTTTTGTTTTGAGCGTAAGTGCTTCTGATTACAATCACTAAGATATATATGTCTGACGGCAATCGAATCTAGAGCAACAACTGCGTGCTGGTGAGCAGGTTGACATGCCTATCTTCTTCTTCATCGATCCCGACTTCGACACAGACCCTCAAATGAAGCATATTCACGAAGTTGTCCTCAATTACACATTTTTCAAAGCGAAAACTAATGCATCAGGACAGTATTTGACAGTGCCAGATGCTGGAGGCAATGAAATTGCCGGTCAGGTTCCTATCACAGTTAGCAGCCCCGGTGTTTAGGTGTCGTTCCAGATATTTGCAAATACGTTAACTTACGAATGCATTGGACGCGCAGCGTAGACAAGAACTTTATATGTATATAGTTGGATAATAATGAAAACTTAGGCAAGACTCTCTCGTTGCAGCTCTTGCGACAGATATGTAACTTTGCCAATATATATTACTAGATAATGTACAAATACCCAGAATCCTTGATATGTTTCTATATTACATCGTCATTTCTGTATCTCCCTCGTTCAGCGCCTGTAAGGCCACTGCCAACTTTTGCTGTAACGCCGTAATACCTTCAGTAACAATTTCATTGGGCGGAAGAGACCCCACCGCCTCGACATCAATATAAAACCGTTCGGGGGTGGCGTTGTAGTCAAAAGGCTCGTTCTCCTTCGGAGGTTCCTCCCAGCTCGCGTTCTTGCTCTTTGGCCATTCCTTGTCCGCTGCAACTTCGAACCAATAGTCGGTATGTCGCAATTTATTCCAAGGGTCATATTCAAACGCAATGGCACTTGTAGGTGACCATTTCGAATGCTCCTTAGCAATTCCCTATTTTTACGTAAGCATCAAATCACACGCCTGTCATGGAAGTGGCTCGTACCTTCTTAGCTATACACTTCAACTTCAGCTCCTGATGCTTTCGCAGTTTACATATCAACACACCCTTTCCTTGAGGATCTTCCACAAGTTAGCATTATCCAGGCAATCATATCAAACAAAGCTAATCACCGCTTATGATAGGCTGTCCTAATTTTGTGCCTCTTGGTGGCGGTACACTTGGCAATAAATCTCTTGTATACACATCCATAGTGGCATCACTCTCGCATCGCGCATCCAGTGTAAGCGTGACCGAGCATTTATCACAATATTGATCGCAATCACAATCTCTCGTATGGCGTAACTTGTCGATTAATGAAGAATTCAATGGGATCAGGCCTAACCTGTGTGCGATGAACTCGTCCGCTAAAACCGATGTATTGATTTCAATTTCCACAAGATCGATTGCTATAAATTTCTATGTCAGATCACATCCAACTTGAACTGCGAATGGGATATGTAGTACCTATTGTCGGGATCTCCGCAAGCATCACTCTGCGTAATGCATTCGCGAGTCTGAACGATATGTCTATTAGTGTCGGTCCTCGCATTTGATCGAATCGAGCAAAAGGCAATCGCTCGGTAAAATGGCTATTGTAGTCACTTACGATAAATCAACATTTGAAAGAACGAAGTCCACATTGTCATTAGTAGCCTTTCGGATCGTCACTTGTGGTCCATTAGGAACGTCTAGTCCATCCATTGCGTATTTGCTGTTGTATCTTCCCGTTCTCTTTTAATGTGTAGTTTACTCCCTCCAAATTTCTCTCGCCAGATAGATTGCAACAAAATTATGTCCTACAATATATGTAGCGCCGTCAAAACGGACCGCGAATTTGGGGTAGAACGACTTTATTGACAGCCCCGCGGTCGGTGTGCAAGCAAACTTTTGAGTAGTGATTACGCTGCCTGAACCTAATCCGAAGCGCACCATTTTTTTTCGTGAGTTCAGCACACGCATTCTCAAAACACACCCGCGCGAATTAACTCCATTACTTTCACTCCTAAGAATTCGCACGGCAGGCTATTACGGTTGCGAATTGGTGGTTAACTGGCTTCGACGAGTTCGGGTGCGACAAGTACGGTGGAGCGGTTGCGGTTTCAGATCCTTGCGAGGGAAGCGTCCATTTCGACATCTTCAGCTTTCTTCAATCTAATATCAACATAGAAATGCAGTTACTACGATTGGTACTGGCTGCTCCTTTGCTAAAGGCTCGGATTACGCTGATTTCATACACAAGCCGCACATTCTGCTCATCCACGCCAGTAGCGGCCCGCGAATTCAAACATGTAGTCTCTCGACGCGTGAAACAGAAGCCCGCTAAGAAGACTAATTTCTGGGTGAAGCAGCACCTTAAGACTTCCAGGAGAATTAAGTATCCGCCGTATCCGTACGGTGACTCAAACATATTCAAGCGTTCGAACAGAGGGCTCTTTGGAGGCAAGTTCCCAATGCGAGGACATTCTGTTTCCTCCAACCTCGAGAAAAAGAACCTAAGAAGATGGCTACCGAATGCGAATAAGACTACATTGTATAGCGCGGTTTTGAAGAAGCGGATTCGATTGCACGTCGTTGCAAGTGTCATGAAAACGATTAAGAAAGAAGGTGGCCTAGACAATTATTTGATCAAGGATAAGCCTGCTAGAATCAAGGAGTTGGGTCCAAGAGGCTGGAGATTACGGTATGCTGTAATGCTTAGACTACAAGAGCAGGAAGCAAAGCGTCTGAGAGGCCGATAGAGGTACTAAATTTGATAGTTGTTAAGGTTATGTACATATGTTGATGCACTATCTCGAACGTATCGAACGTATCGAACGAACACTTGGTTGGAAATGCTTTTCTGTGCATTTAAGATCATCTGCATGTAATTATTATTTAGAAAATACCTCAGTTATTACAGTCTTATTTGCTGCGCCGTTACATTCGTTTGGCGACCATACTTGTCGCGACCTTCAAGGAGCAAAGCAATGATTTTCATTTCTATGCGCTGATCACGTAGATACTCGTCGTATAATGCATTCTCAGTGTTCGCTGAACCCAGTTGTGATCAGCACAAAGTGTCAGTGTTCTATTCGATGGTAATTGCGGCCCTGCCTCCTGTTCACGCCGCACGCAGTTGTAAGCCGTATGCAAAAGGTTGTTTGTTCCCAGTCATCTATAGCTACAGTTGGTCGTTTGTCACCACTTGCAATGCCATAGGACACCGAATACTGTAGGCAACGGGAATTGACATAGGCCCATTAGCGGTAGTGCTATTTTGCTAAAAATGAACCGCGGCTCATACACTACCAAACGGCGAATTGCCAAATTGAACGATCAAGAGCTCGAAGCTGGAGTCAGCGAAAAAGGGTCTTGGCACAACGACTACAATGACACTGCATTCATTTGTACGTTCTACTGAACTCACTAATGTTTACTGACCTCTATTCTGCTTTGTGCTGACGTGGTAAATCTTAGTCATCGGATCGTTACCATATAATTTAACGGAAGGCGACATTCTGACAATATTTTCACAGTACGGCAATCCGGTCTTCATAAAATTAGCTCGAGATAAGGAGACGGGTAAATCCAAAGGGTTTGCATTTTTAAAATACGAAGACCAGCGGTCTACGATTCTTGCAGTGGATAATATTGATGGTGCAGAGGTCCTTGGGAGGACACTCAGAGTGGATCATACGTATTACAAGAACAAGGATGATGACGAGGAGCTGGAACGGGCGATGTCGTTTGATAAGCCAAACGAAAGGCGATAATCACGTCAAAGACGCTATCATATTCCAACGGGGAATTAGTTGTGTCTCTTATCCCCGCTGTCATACCTAATCGGTGGGAAGCAAATGACCAATTACGTACAGATAAGCTATCCTGGCGAGTGCGAGAGGGATATCTCTCAACTATGGGTTACCTGGATTTGTAAAATACTTCCAAGGGTCAGTTGGAATTTTGTACTATATGACTGTATATTATGCGACAAAAAGGGTCTAAGATAATAGCAAAATACATTCCAGACGTATTCTAACTGTCCGACCGCTTTAACTAAAGACTTTAAAGAAGCATATACGACCACTAACCAGCTGGAATTCCAACTATCCATCGGCAGGGACATCATACAACGCTGCTGCCATGGCACCATCTACACCGGCCGTCGGAACGAGAGGACCCAACCACAAAAATTTTCTTTGAATGATACTGTAACGTCAAGGACATTAAGATGCCGCTACAAGCCGCACCCGGCAGAGAACGCGGGGGTGAGAACATAATTGTAGTTTGCTCACCATTCAGGTAGTTGAGTCTGATGAGATACATGAATACAGACGGCAGATACGTGCGGTCAAATATGCGAGATGAGGAAGTGCTAGACCGATCAAGATGATTATCATGATTATAATGATTGACCCAACTGGAGTCGTGATACATTGTAACAGCAATGAATGAGAGAGCAATGACGAACACGATCAAACTCGCAAGTCAGGCACTTCAGGATACTTCGATATTAGCTTGGAAAGGGGATCCGTATAACGCTCGTAATTTGATCGCTGGCAGTCTCTCAAATTTGTCCAGAATCCTTTCCCACAAGTCGGTACTCATTGAGCATAGGATCCTGTAAGTGTAATGTTACCGATCGTGATATATTGCGGATATAAAGCTTTGCACTTCTCAACTCGAGCAGCCCAACGAAAATGACAGCCGTAAGGCAGTACTTATTACCATATCGATCATAAACCGTGTCCTGTGTTCGGAGGAAGGTGACCAATGCACTTCGTAGTTCTTCCAATACATGGCGAGAATAATAATCTCCTACGGAGTAGAGTACAGGTCTATCACTTAGCGATCGCGAAGAACGGCAATACCGGCCCAATCAAAAGTCGTCCAAGGAATGAGTCCGAGTCCAAGAAATTGTCCAGTCACATGACCAGTTTCTTTGTTCTGAGGTGCGATCGATGTCATCCAATTGAACATACTCAGTGGTAAAGAGGTAATCCGGAACGGAGAAATAAATGAACCGGCCGGCGAACGCAATGAAAAATAACTTTTATTTAGTTATCGTCCATTCACTGATACTCTTCTTCATCTCTGGCAACAATAGGGTTCTGTTGAGAGCAAGGATCAGAAGGATTGTGCGCCAGACTGCTGTATATCGTGTGACTATGGAAGTCCTCATGCGAACTAATAATAGATCCAACCATAAGCCAAGAGGCAACCACTCCATATCCAGAAATTACCCCTATTTCGTCTAACGAGCGCTGAATACTCGGTTGACGCGCATGACGGCTGCAAATCCAGAAGGCTCTAGACACTTCACTTCTTCGACACCCAAGACAACGCGCAACACGTTCCCCATCTTGGGATGCTCAGCTGAAGCAGTTATCAGACACACCTTATTGAAACCGCAATCTGTAGATTCTCATGAGGTTAAATAATGTTCGGACAACCGAAGGACAATAGCTCGACGGCGGATATCCGGATGTTTGTGTCCAATCCCAGTCTCTAATTTGAACTGGTAACAGTGCCATTCTGAGGCTGTTCAAGATCCAGTGACATAGAGGTAACTTGGAGGTGAGTTAGGCAGGTCTCGTTTAGATGGGCCACCCATGACGTCTTCAGCTCTGGATTAGCCAGGGATAAATGCCCAAGCTGAAGGAAATGTCGCGTGTTCTACAAATGAGGAGAACTAATTCATTCGCCCCGTACGGACTTCGGAGCTCCGGTACAAGTACGGCAATCTAGTTCGGCGAAGATTTTCTAGCAGTTTTGACTCCAATATCAGGCTCTCAGTCACAGTTTTTACATGTCATACCAACTGAGGTATACTAGTACGCAGTTAAACCGAATCTCGTACACATCTGTTGCTTACAAGTAGCGATCAATACTAACTCCCACATTGCAACTACCGATACAAATTAGGATAATATCTCGAAGGACAACAATACTTCCGAGAGATGCAAGCCATGGAACGTCACAGGAATTGTCAGATTAGAAACAGTTCGAAGTTGGAAGTGTTCTTAGGAGGATTCAGAGATGAAGAAAAACTTTAGGGTAGTTGCGACAGCTTGAAGATTGAAAACGTTCTTGAAGACCACGAAACTCCACAAACTACTGTATTCAGACCGGATAATTGCCAAGCTTGAGTCTTGATAGGCAAGAGTGCTATATTCCAGACTGACAGAGATACCAGATAACCTGACTATTCTATCCGCGCTGGTTTTATCGGAACATGCCAAGCGAATCGAGAACGCGGCAGTTGCCAGTATGCAACTGCACGGACTATCGCTGTTTAACACATCAACGGGCCCAATATAAGCAACCCATTAAAGCTGAATGAGTGCCAAGGGGTCTGCGAAATACCGATAGTCAAGCCCAATCACATGAACATATG